>JAAAKG020151800.1:0-24587 GCA_010014905.2 Druon quercuslanigerum
TCAGATTTTTACAACAATTTTCCTAGGTCATGCTAAAAGTTGAAGTCGAGGTACAAAATTTTAGAAAATCTAGAATTTTTTTAAATACTTATTACGTGCTGTATTCTCTTTAGCAGATAAAAAAAATCTGTTTGACATTAGTAGACGTGGAATCTTAAGAATTTAAAGTGTTCCATATATAATTCAATATAGTAATAATATGTTTAATTCAGATTAAAGATATTATCCTGTTTACAGAAAATTTTGGACTGCGTAAATTTTCTGGGGGGAGGGGGGAGTAAATAGCAAAAAATTAGGAACGTAATTTATGGACGACCACATTCATAAAACTTTTGATTTAAAACTATTTCAACTTGAAAGTTTGAATAAAAAAAAACTGTTTTTTAACAAGATGTATACTGTTATAAATTGTTCAGCGTTGAATCCAGAAGAACAATTTTCCTCATTTTATTAATTCAAAAGTAAAATACTGAGAAAAAAATGTTTTTTATTCGTGGAGAATAAGAAAAATTACAATAGCAGGTGTTACTGAATGAAAAGAATTGAGATAATTTGTTGAAAGGAGACTTGCATATGTGATATCGAGTCGTTTTACATTTCCTGTAAACGTTCCTTTGGTTATTGCCAAAGCTAAGTTTGATTTCAAGAGAGCGAGCATAATTAAATTTAATCAGCAGGTAGCGGATTATTTTTTGAAAGAAGTTGCATTTTTTGTTCTCAATTTTGACATTTTCATCAGAGAAAGTAATATTAGATTTGTGTAAAATGTACCCTCTCCCTTCCCCTTTTTTATTAAATTTTCACGTTTTGAGACCACCTGAACGAGTTTTTATGAATATGCCTGTATGTCTGTATGTGTTTATGTATGCATGACTGTATGTGTGCATGGCTGCATATATGACAGTATGTATGTCTGTCTGTGAGCACGATTACTTTTGAAAAAATTTATCTATCAGATTGGCCTTTTGTACACTCTTTTATTGTTAAAAACTGAAGGTCAAGTTCGTTTGCCAGCTATTTTGGATAAAAATGTGAAAAGTTAAGAACAGTTTCAAAATTGTTGAGACCAATTTTTTCAAAATTTAGTAATTATATGTACGGTTCTTTGTAATACTAAAAAATACGAAGAATTTAATTCAATGACTTTTTTATATTAACGATTTTCAACGTAAAATTCTTCAATGATGTACATTGAGAATTGAAAACTCTTGTATTTTTAAAATGCAATATAAAAGTTATTAAATTTTGACCATTTTGAAAATAATTGGTCAAGGTTCCAATTCTTAATCTTTAAAATTTAACAAATCTCAATGGTAAATTAGCAAAATAACAGAATTTTTCATTTTAAAATTTACATAAATTATTGATAAAAATTGAGCATTTTCAAGAGGAGGAAAATCTTGATTTTTGAGCTCCCTATACCATTGTCAAAAAAGCTTTCTGCAATTTTTTTTAAAATCAAAAACTCAAATTTTGATCGCATATAAAAATAATGAAAAATAAAAAATTCCATTTTTCGCGCAAACTATGAAAGCTACGAAAAAAAATAATGAGATAAATGTTGTTCTCCTATAAAAGAGCTACAAAGTTTTTTAAGAATGCGTGGTTTCTGTTTTATTTGTAAAAAAGCATTAAAAATTAAAATTTTTTAATTTTCAGAAAAACGACACAAAATATGACAAAAATTAATTCACAAAAGTGTTTGAAAAATTTTTTTTCCTATAAGAAAAAAATTATTAAATATAACTTGTTTACCCAAAAAGGATATACTAATTTGTTACTATTAATTGTTAAATAGAAGGAGTGGATTTTCTTTTAATCGCAAACAAAAAATTAAACTTTTGGAAAACGACACAAGAGACAAAAAAATATGATGACAAAAGTTGCACAACCATAAAAGATCTACCAATGCACATTTTTAGTCTGAATCGTGAAAAATAACATTGAAAATAAACAAATTAAAATTTTTTTAGGGTAGCTGAGAATAAAAAATAGCACAAAATAAGGAGCGAATATTGAAGTAATAATGAAAAATAAGATTTGTACATTATTTTAAACAGAAATAAATATAATATACGTTTGATATAATAGCGTTGAAGATAATGTAAAAAAGTTCACATTTTGGATAAAAGAATGTGTTCGTTAAAGTCGAAGGAGTTTTAACAAAAGAGAATTTACAATCACCAAATTACAGTTTTGGATGCTTTGATATTACTCTAGGGCCTAGGCGAAATTTTATCTTTTTTGGTCGATTTATCAAGCCAAAAGACGAGTTTTTTAATATTTGGGGAAAGGGGAAATGGAAATTTTCCCGAGAATAGAGACAAAATTGGAATTTTAAAATAGGTAAATGCAGGGGTATAGGTGAAAGATAGGAAATAGAATTTTT
This sequence comes from Druon quercuslanigerum, assembly GCA_010014905.2. NCBI lineage: Eukaryota > Metazoa > Arthropoda > Insecta > Hymenoptera > Cynipidae > Druon > Druon quercuslanigerum. The sequence goes on from JAAAKG020151800.1 coordinate 2,390, forward strand.
TTGAAGTATTTTTTTTATTCCCCTATTTCCCCTACAACTGAACTGCTGAGCCACTGCCTTTGGCTTTCTTTAATGTTTGGGAGAAAAGTTGACAGGGGGTAAAGGGAAAAGGGAAAAATTTTCGAGAATAGGGTAAAAAAGTGAAATTTGAAAATGGGGAAGCGCAGGGGGATAGGAGAAAGCGGAGATTAGAATTTTTTGCCAGAAAATTTCCCTACTTTCCATAAAATTGAATGTCTGCGCCACTAACCTCTGGTTTTCGGTTTTCTTTAACTTTCGAGGGGAATGGAGAAAGGGGGAAATTAGAAAAGCAAAACTTTAAAAATAGGGAAACGCAAGGGAATCGGGGGAAAGATAGGACATATAATTTTTTTCATATAGATTTTGTTTAAAGAAAAATTCCCCTATTTCCCCTACAACTACTGAACACCTGAGCCACTGTCTTTGGCTTTCTTTAATTTTTGGGGGAAAGTTGACAGGGGGGGGGGTAAAGAGGAAAGGGGAAAATTTTGGAAAATAGTGTAAAAAAGGGGAATTGGAAAACCAGGAACCGTAGGGGATAGGAGAAACCAGGGGTTAGAATTTTTTGCCAGAAAATTTCCCCTACTTTCCGAAAAAATTGAATTGCTGCGCCACTGTAACCACTGCTTTTTGGCTTTATTTAATTTTTTGGGGGAATGGAGAAAGGGGAAAATTAGAAAAGAAAAACTTTGAAAGTAGGGAAACGCAAAGGAATCGGGGAATATAATTTCGGGCATATAATTTTTTTCAAGTAACTTTTGTTTTAAGAAAAATTCCCCTATTTCCCCTATAACTACTAAACTGCTGAGCCACTGTCTTCGGCTTTTTTTAATGTTTGAGGGGAAAGTTGACAGGGGGGTAAATGAAAAAGGGGGAAATTTTTGAAAATAGGGTAAAAAAGTGGAATTTGAAAATGGGGAAGGGCAGGGGGATAGGAGAAACCAGGGATTAGATTTTTTTCCAGAAAAATCTCCCTACTTGCCGAAAAATTGAATTGTTGAGCCACTGTAACCTCTGCTTTTTGGCTTTCTTTAATTTTGGGGGGGAATGGAGAAAGGGGGAAATTAGACAAGAAAAAGTTTGAAAATAGGGAAATGCAGGGGGAAAGGTGAAAGATAGGGCATATAATTTTTTTGTAGTAACTTCTATTTAAAGAAAAATTTCCCTATTTCCCCTACAACTGAACTGCCGCGCCACTGTGATCTGTGGTCTTTGGCTTTCTTTACTTTTTTTGGAAAAGGTAAGGGGAAAAAGGGAAGTTTTTCAAAAATAGGGGAAAAATTGGAATTTAAAAATAGGGAAGCGCAGGCGAATAGGGGAAACACATGTAATAGAATTTTCTCTAATAATTTTTTTTGTGGGAAAAATTCCCCTATTTCTCCTACAACTACTGAACTACAAAGCCACTCTGATCTGTTGTCTTTGGCTTTCTTTAATTTTTTGGGAAAAGGTGAAAGAGGGGAAGGGGAAAGGGGTAAGTTTTTCAAAATAGGGGAAAAATTGGAATTTAAAAATAGCGAAGCGCAGGCGAATAGGGGAAACACATGTAATAGAATTTTCTCTAATTATTTTTTTGCGGGAAAAATCCCCTATTTCCCCTACAACTACTGAACTGCTGAGCCACTGTTATCTGTGGTCTTTGGCTTTCTTTAATTTTTTGGAAAAAGATGAAAGAGAGTAAGGGGAAAAAGGGAAGTTTTTCAAAAATAGGGGGAAAATTTGAATTTAAAAATAGGGAAGCGCAGGCGGATAGGGGAAACACATGTAATAGAATTTTCTCTAATAATTTTTTTTTGCGCGAAAAATTGCCCTATTTCTCCTACAGGGATTTGAAAAGGGGAAATGTAGGGGATAGAATTTTTTGCCAGCAGTTTTTTTTTCGAAGAAAAATTCTCCTATTTCACCTACAATTAAACTGCTGAGCCACTGTGATTAATGGTCTCTATGCGGTCTCTGACATTTTTTAATATTTGCTAATCTTCAATTTGACAGTTCGCAGTTCTCGTTGTGATCACTCATTCCTCCTTCCTCCACCACGCCGACTATAAACAGCAGACATTTTGGTCCACTTCCCAGTCCCACTTCGCGATCAGTTGTCTGCGCGCGACGTAACGGGAAAGATGTCCGCTTTGCGGAATTTCACGTTTACGACTTTCTGTGTTTTGCTTGTAGTAAAAGGCCTGTCAACGGCACCTGTCAATGTCCCCTTAACGAGCGTTTCTAATCTGCTTGTTCAAACTGCCTTGAATTCTCTCAATGAAAGTTCCCCGAATCATCATACTTATCAAAATGGTGAACTCATAAGTGCTCAAAAAGTGGTAAGTGTCATGATATTATAAAGTGTGTTTTTTTCCACATAACCTCTAAAGACTTTAAAGAATTTTTTAATCGTTTCTCCTCTCTGCTTGATTTAATTGCCTTTTGTATTAGAAATAATCGATGTTATATTTATTAGTTATCACGAAAAGATAAACTAATTATGAATTGATTTCTGTTCCGATTTATAAGAAATGACAAGTGCTTTTTGTTGACATTCTTTGTTTAGTCCGTGTTTAAAAAGAATTCAGTTTGTTGTGTTTTGATTTTTTAACAATATGATTGATAATTGAAGGTGTTAAATGAAAGATTCAAAACAAAATAATCGTTTTAATTTGGAAAACGGAGAAATAAAGGTCTGCGTTTTTAAATTCAAGGCCTTCCAATTTACAGTCTACTGCGTAAATGAAACGTTTAAAAAAGGAATACGGGTGATTTTTGATCGAAATTAGGAAAACTAAAATAGTTGGAGAAAAATCAATAATCAGGGTGGCCACTAGATTTTTTGTCCTGGACCGATTTTTTGCGTTTTGTCCTGATTTTTGACGCTGAATAACGAAAATTCGCATTTTTTATTTTGCGCGGACCCAAATTTTGTTTGCACTTTCTGCTGGCGCAGTTTCATTGTGAACTTGAATTTGCGTAAACAGATTGGTAGTTCTGAAAAGTGTTTCAAATAATTATCATATTGTACATATTTTTCTAGTAAAATAGATCCTTTTTAAAAATTAAAAACACAAATGAAAAAAATGACTTCATCCAAAAAAGATTTTAGTTTACTTTTTGATACCAAAATAGGAATTTTAAACAAAAAGTAAATACTAAATAAGTCAAAATTAAAAACATGATTTTACGTTATTATCTAAATGAAAATGTTAACCTAAAAAATATATTTGTGCTAAAATAAAATTCTTTGTCGAAAATTAATTTTTCGTAACTTTTAAAGTGATTTTTTTAGTTAAAAATTCAACTTTTTGATTGAAAATTGATTTAGTTTGTTGGAAATTCATTCTTTTCTGGTAAAAAAATTAATCTTCTCATTTCAAAGTTCGTCAATTAATTTAAAATTTGAAATACCTTCCTTTTTTGGTGCAAATTTTAACTATTTTATTAAAAATTCGTTTTTAACGGGTTACAAAGTAATTTTTTGACTAAAATTTTAACTGTTCAATTTTTGATTAGAAAATTATTTTCTTTAGTTTAAAATTCATTAATGTTATAAAACTATTATTTTCGTTAATTAAAAATTTGTTTATTTTGTTGAAAATTCGTAATTTTTCTCAAAATTTAATTTTTTTAATTGCAAATATAACTTCCATTCTTGGTTGAAAATTTATCTTTTTCTGTTGAAAATGCATGTACTTAGTTAAAAACTTATCCTTTTGGTTTGAAATATAACTGTTGCAATTGAAGATTCATAATTTTAGTTGAAAATGCATTACTTTGATTAAAAATACAGCTATTTTTTTGAAAATTTAATTTTTGGTGTTCTCTGGTAGAAAATTAATCTGAATAGTTGAAAACTTATCTTTTTGGTCGAAAATTCAACAATTTGGTTCAAAACTCATTTTTTTATTTAAAACTTTAATTATTATATGACAAATTATTTTTTTGCTGAAAATTAATTTTTTTAACATTCAATCTTACCACTATATGTTTGGTTGAAAAATAAACTATTTAATTGAAAATTCATGCATTTTGTTGAAAAATTTCTCTCTTGAGGCGGAATATTAATCTTCTTGGTAAAATAAATAAATAAATTCATCTTTGTGGTTGACAATTCTTTTCTTTGGTTAAAAATTTAAATTAAAAATTTTAACATTTAAAAGTCTTCTTTATGGTAGAATATTAATCTCCTTATTTGAAAATTTACTTTTTTTTTAATTAATTCTTTTGTTGGAAACTTTTATTTAATCTAAAAAAATGTATAGCGTTTAGGGAAAATTAAAAATTGGTCAAGGAAAGTTAGGGAATTTTTAAATTTGTATTTGTATTAGGGATGAGGGAAATTAGAGGTTCTAATGATCTAAAACCTTTTTATTTTAAAAATTGATAAACTGTTAATATTAATTAATTATTTTAAAACTAAACCGTAGTTGGACTATTTAAAATTGAACTAATCTTACATATTTAATATTAAAAATTGAACTTTTTTAATTCGAAAGACTTTTTTAGTTAAATAAATGTAAATATCTGATTGAAAATTTATAAACTATTCTTAATTTTTTTAATAATCTAAAATTAATAGATGGAATTGCATGATTTCAAAGAAATTGCAAAGAATTGCGAAAATATAATTATCAAACAAAAAAAAAAATACCGATTATATTTAGTACCGAAATTTAAATATTCCGAAAGTGAAAGTTAACGAATGTAGAAATCTTCAGGCATTTCAATATTTGAAATTACTAAATTCCGGAAATCGTATAATTACCGAAATTTTCAAATTTTTGAATTCAGTATATTACACAAAAAATGATAAATTCCCGATATTAGATTTCGAAAAATTCTAAAATATTTATAAAATTGTAAAAAAAAAAAATCTGGAATGTTTTAATGTATTTTTTTTAATTTTGCAGAACTTTTTTTTATAATTTTAGGAAAACTAATATTTCAAAGTAAAATTTTAAGGTTTTTTTTTAAGATTTCGAAAGGTTTTAAGATGTTAAAAGGATTTTGAAGAGAATATTAAAAAAGATTTTAAAACATTACAAAATATTTTCTTAAATTTCACAAAAAATTCAAGCCAGTTTAAAAGCATCATAAAATCATAAATATTATTAAAACCTTAAAGCCTATAAACAAGGAAAGGAATTTTTTTCTTTTGTTTTTTCTGTGACATTTTTTTTTTTTAGACTGCAATTGTAAAATTTTATGGTCGTTGTCCAAATTTTGTCGTTAGATTCTTGGTTTCATTTTCAGGAATTTTTCACATTAACTTGATTATTGGATGTTAAATAGGATTTTAAATTTGATTTTAATCTCATTTAAGTTTCTTTAATTTTAAATAAGTAGTTATTCGAAATTTTTAGTTGAAATTGAATCTTTTTTTAAAATTAAAATTGACACTGTTTGTTTTTAAAATTACAATAATTAACTCAATCATTTTTTAGGTTAATATTTAACTCGTTGGTTGAAACTTCAACTGCTTAATTAAAAATTAATTCTTTTTTTGTTGTTAAAATTTGTTTATTTTGTTTAAAAATTGTTGTTGAATACTTTAAGAGATTCTTTAATATTAGACTCATTCTTACTATTGTTTCAATTAAATTGAAAATGATTCAGTAGCTAAAAAAAATTATGTAAAATAAAAATTGAAATCTTAAAAGCAAAAAAAATATTGCAAATGGTTGAATTAAATATTATTTAAAATACATACATTTTTCAACAATCTAATTTTTTATAAACTTTAAAAAAAGATACTAAAATCTCTGCAAAGTACAGGAATTCATTAACATTTATTAAAATTTCTTTGAAAATTATTTGGTAACTCTTGTAATTTTTTTTCTTGAGTTGAGGAATTTTCAGTGAGCGTTTGGATCAGGGGTGAAATAGTAATGAATAATGAATTTATTCAAGTGTGTCAAGGACAGAAATCGGTGTAAAATTCTAGTTTTTGCTTATCGTGCAATCAACTTAAAGGCGAGGTGAAAAAAAACAAATTTTTGTAACAAAGTCAATGTTTAATGTCAATATTGCTCAAAAATGAGCCTGACCCTGGATTTTAATTCTGTTGACAGATTTGTGAATAATGTGTCGTTTTGGTGTCATTTCATTTTATCTCATATTTGGTCTGTCAGATTTAACTCATATTATTATAACTGTTTCCTCTTTTTCAAAACATTAGTAACAAGTAAAATTTATTGAGGAAATAAAAAAGTGATGAAAAATATGAGGACAGAGATTACATTTATGAAACAGTAATAAAAAGTTTATGACTCTATTTTTCAAGTAATGTTGACTCAGCAAGACTAATTATTTCGCAATATATTTTGTTTAATTTTAAAGATAAGAATTGGCGCCTTTAACTTATTTAGTAAAATAAAATGTTTGCTCTTCAATAAAATTTATTAGAGTTTCTTGGCATATTTAATTTAAACAAAATAGATAACTATAATTCATTTTAATCAATTTAAGATAATTGAAATTCGATATAAAAATTGATTTTTAAATTATATCGAATATTACAATCCGATCAATTTTTTTTTTAATCAAGTAATTATTTTATTTTGTAATTAAACTTCATTAATAAAAATGAATGTATTATTTATTGACTGGTAGATAATAAATATCAGGTTTAGAAAAAGTAATTAATCACTCATTTTCAAATTAAAAGTAAAATTAAACAAACAAATTAAAAACTAAATAGTTTACAAAATGATGCACTTTTCATGATCTGGCAATTCTTAAGTAGCTTGCAGTTTAAAGGAAATCAATTGCAGATAAAATAGGATAGAAATAGTTAGGGTTATCGAATAACAGGCGTGCGTTGAGTTATGATGTAAAAAGTTGAGTTATTTCAGAAATAATTATTTATTCAAGAGTAGACTTCTCAATTTTTTGACATTGGGAGATTCCAATTTTTAATTTATTCAATGGCTTTCTAAGACCTTGGTATTTCAGTAGATATCAATTCCAACGACTCAGAAAAGTATTGATTTTGTGGATTGAAATCGCAAAAATTTAATTATTTAAACGTAAACATACTGACAAATATTTGAAAAATTATTAATGTCTTGTTAAAATTTTTATAATGAATACTTAGTACTTTCAAATTTCAATAATTATTAGTAACCAAATGTAAAAAAAAGATATTTGAAAATCTCTTCAAATCTTTCTGAAACCCTACGAAATTCTATGGAATTTATCAATATTTTCTAAAATTCTGGACAATTTATTAAATTACCTTGAGAACGTTTAAAATCCCTTAAAATCATTGAAATATTTGGAAATCTTTTAAAATTCAAATGCTTTGAAATCCCTTAAAATGATTGAAATCAATTAAAATTTCCTAAAATATTTTCAAACCTTTGAGATCCTTTAAAATTATTGAAATAAATTTAAAATTCTATGGAATCTTTTTAAATACCCTATAATATTTCAAATCCTCCAAAATTCTTTGAAATAATTAAAACCAATTAAAATTTCCTTCTAATCTTTTTAAATTCCCCGAAATATTTAAAATCCTTTTAAATCCGATAAAATGTTTTGGAATACTTTGAAACTTTTAAATAATTTCAAAAAATTCTTGAAAATTTTAAAAATACCCTATTCTTATCAAATTTTTTTGGAATCTCTTTAAATTATAGGAATTTTTAAAAAATTCTTTGGAATTCATTCACTTCGAATTATTGAGGCCTATTAAAATTGCATTAGTATCTTTTAAAATACCTTAAAATATTTCAAAACCTTTAAAATTCCTTCAAATTATTGTAAATTATGAAAAATGCCTTGGAAAATTTTTAAAATTCCTAAAATATTTAAAATCCTTTGAAATCCTTTAAAATTATTGAAATAAATTTAAAATTCTATGGAATCTTTTTAAATACCCTATAATATTTCAAATCCTCCAAAATTCTTTAAAATGATTAAAATCAATTAAAATTTCCTTCTAATCTTTTTAAATTCCCCGAAATATTTAAAATCCTTTTAAATCCGATAAAATTTTTTGAAATACTTTGAAACCTTTAAAAACTTTCAAAAAATCCTTGAAAATATTTAAAAATACCCTATTCTTATCAAATTTTTTTGGAATCTCTTTAAATTATAAGAATTTTTAAAAAATTCTTTGGAATTCATTCACTTCGAATTATTGAGGCCTGTTAAAATTCCATTAGTATCTTTTAAAATATTTCAAAACCTTAAAAATCCCTTCAAATTGTTGTAAATTATGAAAAATGCCTTGGAATATTTTTAAAATAGCTAAAATATTTAGAATACTTTGAAATACTTTAAAATTATTGAAATAAAATTCTCACAAGTATGTATTTCAAAATTTTAAAATTAAATATTTAAAAGTAAACTAAATTTTTTTTTAAATTTTGGAATCTCTTTAAATTTAAATGATTGAAATCCATTATACATTCATTGGAATCTTTTGAAATACCCTAGAATACTTAAAATTCTTTGAAAATTCAAATCCTTTGAAATCCCATTAAATTACTAAAATAAATTTAAAATTCCTTTTTTTTTTGTAATCCCCGAAGATATTTTAAAACCTTTTAAATTGGTTGAAGCCCCTTGAATTCTTTAGAGTCCTTCAAACTTCCTTTCGATAAAAAAACTCTCACAACCTTTAAAATATCTTGAAAATATTTCCTTTTAGGGTTTTTAATTTTGAAAAGCTTTAAATTGAATTGGAAGTATAAAAAAAGCTTTAAGTTAATGATCATATAATTTTGAATAATTTAATTTTTCATTTTTGAAAGATTTCCAATTTTACAAGTAGATTTGGATATTTTACTAAGTAACAGATTGAAGGCTGTTTTCTTAAATTTAAAAATGATATTTTTCTTACGGAGAAAGTTAGTGATAATTTAGATACGCTTTTTTGTCTCATTTACTGATAAAATGTAAACAAGAAGCATGGGACATCGAATTAAAATGCCAAATCATACAATCCAACTTTTAAAACATAATAAAAAAACATCATTATTCCGGTTCACTTGAATTCAGTACAGTAAGCTTAGATGTAAGTCTACAATAAATAATAAAAATATCCAAATTGTGACTTTTTTTGTATATTTATTTTTTTGAGATGGATAGTTAAATTTTGAAAACATTCACACTTCTATGTTGGAAATAATTGTTAAATTTAGAATGCTTCTAATTAAAATTGTTTAGCGGCAATCTTTTTACTTTTCAAATTAAAATATTGCAGTCATTACAATTTACAAAATTTTAATCTTTAATTTTAAATATGACATTCAGCAATTTTTAATACTTTAAATTTGAAATTATCCGACTTTAAGTGTTTTAAATGAGAAATAACCTACTTTCGAAACCTTTTAATTTTAAATTATTTATTCATTTATTTATTTTTAATTTTTAATGCAGACCAAATTTAATACTTTCTAAACATTTCAATTGAAAATTTAAAAAAAACCTGAAGACGAAATCCATTAGATACTACAATTTCAAATTGTTCACATTAAAAAGATTCTAATTAGAAACTGTTAGAAAACTGTTCGATTATGAATTTTAAATTTGTAAATTACTCACTTTTGAAAACTAAATTTTTAAAATTGTGAAAGACCCTAAATAAAAAATTGTGTGTGCTTCAAAGTTTGGTAATTTGCAGATCCAAATAATTAAATTTTCAACAACAAAAAAGATGAATCCTCAAGGAAAAATATAATACTTGATATTTAAAATAGAAAAGTTTTTAATTTTTATTAAAAATCCGCTTGAATTTAACTAAAGAAGACGAATTTTCAATCTCAAAAATTCAACCAAAAACGATGAACTTTCAACGAAATAGTTTAATCCTCAAGAAAAAAAGTATTTTTTTAGCCAAGGATTTTATTTTCCAAACAAAAGGCACAAAATTAAAATTTCAACAAAATAGTTGAGTTTTTAACCTAATACTAAACTTTTCAACCTACAAAATATTAAAATTGAACCCAAAGCAGTTAAATTTTTAACCAAATAGTGGAATAGAGTAAAGTTTTAATTCGAAAAAAATATTTGAATTTTCGAGGCCAAAAATTGGATTTTTTCAGGTTACAGTTAAAGTTTTTACAAGGAGTTCACTTTTAACCATGACTTTTCTAACACAAGTTGAATTTTCAAAAAACTAAAAAATTTTCTTAAATTAATTTTTAGATTAATTTTTGGAGGTTTCGAATTATAAATTTCAAAATATTGTAGTATTGATTTCAGATGTTTAAAATTTCAGAACCATTTTGCGATTAAATATTTAAAAATTTCATATTAAAAGTCTTGATAGTCAATTTTGAATTTAATAATTTTAGATGTGAATATAATGCAATTTCGAATTAAGAACCTTAAAATTTTACAATTAAAAAAATGAAATCATATTACGGCAATTTTGTTTTGTATTCTTTATTTTAATTTTTAATATGAGATCTTAAAATTGTCCGATTTCTAGTTAAAGATGAAACAAATAACTAATTTCAAATTGAAAAAATATTTGATTCGAATCTTCCGAGAACGAATAATAATTCTAAAGGAAGATTTAAAGTTAAAAAATTAAAAATTGAGTTTAAAATAAAAAAGACAAAAATTAAACTATCTTAAATTAGTGAAATGTGACACATTAGTTAATGGTAATTTCGGTAATTTTCAGACGAATGGTATGTTTCTAATTTTTCCCTTTCATAGGGTTTAATTTTGCAATTAAAATTGAATCAGTTAAATTTTGGAAAATATAAGTAGCAATTTAAAAATTATTAATTTTTAAGCGATTCATATTTAACCCTCAAACGGCACACTTTAATAAAGAATACGTAGGCGGTACACTTGTGTGAATTGTTTTTTTGCAATGTTAATATTACATGTTTAACACATTGAACGTATAATAAAAATGTAACATATGTTACGCATATTAAAAAAATATATTTAATACAATGTCTTAATAAACTGAAAATTGATTCGGTGCAAATTCGCACCAGTGTGCCCTTTGCGGGTTAAAGTCAATAGATTTCTTGCAAAAATATTTGCTGATATTTATCGACTTCCGCAATTGATAATATATTTGGAAAACTGTAACTCCCGGAAGAAAGCCGGGAGACGAAAATTTTTTAAATTGTAGCCACTCTGAAACCCAATTTTGAAAACTTCCAACCTGAATTTATGAGATCTAATTTTTTGTAATGAACAAAATGAGCTCAACATTAAATTTCCTTTTCCAGGAGGAGTCGCCCTTCACGGTCTACAGACTCACCTTCAACCTCGACCCAACCTGGGATGATGAATCAGCCCGTCCCAAAGAAGCTTGTACCCTCGAAGTCAAGCAACACGAGCGCGGAGCCGTGAGCGTTAATCGATATTCAATTCAATGTTTGTATCTCCTTTCCCAGTCCAAACCCCAGGTTGCAAATCCCGATCATGAATTGATCGATTCCCTAGAAAAGCAAATCGGAGATAATGTAAAACTCGACCATGAAGTTCAGACTTCAGCAGACCACAATGATCGTCCGTTCATCGCTGTTCCTGCCAACAAGTCCCCATATTGCCCCGGATGTCCCTACGAGCTTAACCCCAGAAACCTTCCGGGTGTCTCGGCTTTTGTGGACCAGATCGTCAAATCCATGGACGATTCTCTCCCCGGTGATTTCAAACGCACGGCCATCACTATCCTCAGAATCTCGAGATCAGTTCCACCAAATGCCAATGTCGTCCGCTACGAATTCCTTATTCTAATCGCAGAGACATCTTGTCTGAAAACTTCCCAATTGGAAAGAACCGAATGTTCTCTTCAACCCGGTGTCCCAATCAACAGATGCCTCGTGACTATCGACGAGAAGCCCTGGCAAGAAAACAGTCGAGTGATTACGAAAAATAATTGCACCGGGACAAATCTTGAAAATGAATTGCACTCGAGTGTTGGTCCCAGTTCTCCACTGGAAAATACTCCCTCGGGAAATCATTCTGCGAGTTCGGTGCCGAACCAGGGAGGAGACGAGGACTCGAAGACTGAATTTTTTGATCAGGTGGCACAGGAGGGAAAGTTTAGTACTTACGAGACGATGCCTAATCAGTATTTCGAGTCGCCAAATTTGAATTTGACGGTGGAGGGTGAAGATGGAAATATCAAGAAGGTTGTGGTGGAGGAACCGGCGAAGAAGGTGGCTTTGCATAAGGATGATGTGGAGGAGAAGACGTTGGAATATGCGGACAGGATGAAGGAGTTTGATTCCTTTTTGAAAGAGTTTGATGCTCTTGTTAGAGAGATGCAGCCGATTAAAGATGAGAGGATCCCGGTTGTGGAGGATGTCATCAAACAGGTGAAGATTGAAAGGGTATCGCCGAGTGAAGAAGAGAATGGAAAAGGATGTTCTAAAAAGATGATTGAGTCGATTCGAGTCAAGCGGGATTATGAAAATGAAGAGTTGGTGGTTGTTCAGGATGAATTGTTGGCGAAGAAGTTGGCCAGGAAGGCTATTGCGATGCTGGATGATATCGATTCGGATTCAATGAAGAGGATTGTTTTGAAGGTCCTGGAGGCAAAGAAAGAGAATGTGAAGACGGATCAAGTTAATTACTACCTTAAACTAAAGGTATAGTATTTCCGATTTCATAATATTCAAATATTTATGCTTCCATCAACATTTTAAAATTTTCGTCCCGATGGGTACCCTAGTTGAGTAAGGCACTTTGAACAAAATAACAAAAATCAGAGAACTTCTGTGAGATGTAACTTTTAAGGCATTTTCAGGAGCTTTTAATTTGAATTATTTTAGGTAATTTTAAAAGATCCCAAGGACTTTTAAAAATTAATTTCATTAATTTGCAGTAATTTCAAGACGTATGAGACTTTAAAATATTAAAAAACATTTCACGTTATTTTATAAAGTTTCTGAGCATTTTCAGGGATTTTAAAACTCTCAATATATTTTAATACATTTTCCATGATTTCAGAAAATATCAGCATGAGAAGTGAGGTATTTTCTAGGGTTTTAAATATTTGAAGAGATTGAGAATTAACCCTGAATATTTAAAAATATCTTTTTTTAAATCCTTCGCATTTTCAAAAGCTTTAAAAAATGCAGTTTTAAGGGTTTTCAAAGACTGAAATATTTTAGGATATTTAAAAAGATTTCAAGGAATTTTCAAGAGATTTGAATCATTACAAGGAATTTCCAGGGATTTTCTAATTTTAAGGGATTTTAATATTTTAATGAATTTCGAAGAATTTTTTACCAGGCATGAGTGATTACGTAGGGTTTCGAAAATTTGAAGAGATTTTGAAATATTTTAAACAATTCATTTTGGTTGATTTTTTATGAATTTCATCTAATTCTTCTAATTTATTTTTAATTTCTCTAAATTTACTCAAGATTGATTAGAATCAATCAAATTCTTTTGGATTCTTAAAATTGTTCCAACTCATTCGGATTTGGAAAGTCAATTGGATTGGAAATTTTTCTTGGAATTCATCCTGAATTTTTTAAAAATTCTTTGTAATTTTCTGGAATTTTTTTAATGTCCTTAAATACTTTTAAATTTACTCAATTCTATAAACTATTGACCTCACCTTGAGTTTTTAGGTATTTCATCAAAGTTCTTTGAATTCCATAGCTTTTTTCTAAACTTATTTCAAAGTTACTGAATTCAATTAGGCTTTTTCAAAAAAAGTTTGCGAACCGGGAAAAGACCGGGAATTTTTTATGTGATTAAAACAGCCGTATTTCATAATTCGTGCGTTTTGTAATTTTTGAATGTTCTTAATTTGAAAGCATATAATTTTCAAATTATTTAGAATCATTAAACTTTAAAGGTTCACAATGTTTCTCAAAATACTTAAAATTCTGTAATTTTTAACGTTGAAAATGACATTTATTTTTTTTATCGAAATCACATTTTTTAGTAAGAGAAAATATATCCTGTCATTTTGATTTTCACTTAATACTACCTGACATGATACTTATTAATAACGTATTTATCGTCTTTAAAATGTCTATAAATTTAATTCAAAATTATAGCTTTAATTCGATATTCTAAAACAATTTAATCTGAGGCCTTGAAATTAAAGTTTTTTCCTAAATTAATTTTTAGATTAATTCTTGGAGGCTTCAAATTTTAAATTTCGTAATATTGTAGTTTCAAATTCAAATATTATTCAAATTTTTTTTTTAAATTGTACAATTTAAAAAATGCAATCATATTATAACAGTCTTTTTGTGTATTATTTATTTTAATTTTCAATGTAATATTTAAAAATATTTCTATTTTTAGTTTGAAGGTTTAAACAAATAAATCATTTTAAATTGGAAAATATATAATTGGAAAATTTCAAGAGTGAATAATAATTCTAAAGGAAGATTTGAAATTAAAAAATTAAAAATGAGGTTTCATACAAAAAAAGATCAAAATTAAACTATGTAACTGAAATTGATACACCAATAAATGAATAATTTCGATAATTTTAATTGGTTACAATTTTAGAATGCTGAATTTACATATTGAACGCTCAAGTTTAAACTTTTCCGTTTCATAGGTTTTAATTTTGCAACTCAAATTTAATTGGTTGAATTTTGGAAAGTTTAATTAGCAATTTAAAAATTATCAAATTTTAAGTGATTCAAGTATACTCCAAATAATTAAAATTTGAAAGCGTTTGATTACAAAAAAGGTTTAATATTACAATTTTTCGTGAATAAATTTTTGTTGTTTTTAAATGAAGTTCGAATTCGCTTAAGTTTCAAGGTTCTGGAATAAAATTTTTTCCATGTTCACTGTTCCGCATTTAAAATTAGTATTTAGTTTGAAAGTTTTTTTTAATATAATTCAATTCATTCTTTGATTTTGTAAAAATTATCTAATCAGCTTTGATACAAAATTGATAAAAAAAATAAAAATTTAGTCGTAAATGATTGTTTAATATTGGGAAATAATTCTGCTATTAACAATTTGCAGATTTTTTTGCTGCATTGCAATTTGTAAACTTTTTAACATTTCCAAAGAGATAGAAAATTTAAATTATGGGCAAAACATATTTGGAAGAACTAAAAAAAATTTGGAAGATTTTTAATCATTTTGAAAGGTGAGATTAAATTTATTTTAAATATTTATGGGAAATTTTAAAATAGTTCAGGTTTTCTTTCAAAAAAATAAAATTTTTTAATATTTGAAGTGTGTCGAAACAAAAGAAGATTTTTAAACAATTTTTAAAATTTTTGACGATTTGAACAAATTTGAGGAAAACTATACTCTAAAGGTGGAAAGAGGGAAAAAATTCTTAAGATAAAATTTAATTGATTTTTTATTTAAAAAAAATTAATGTTAAGAGAACATTGGAAGCGATTTTAGAAAATTCCAACTGATTGCCTAATTATTCAAAACAGAATGATAGATTTAACAAAATTTAAAGCAAAATGTAGAGTTTTTAAAACTTTGTAAAAAAATTTAGAAGCTTTTTAAGAATTTTGAAGTTTTCTAAAATTTTGGTAAAGAATGTAATATATTTTACAGCAAGAAACAGATTTCAAATTTTTTTAATGAGTTCCCAAAATTTCGAAAAAAATATAGAAGATTTTAAATTAAAACGTTTCAATTTGGAAGAATAAAAAAATCAAAAACAAAATCGTGTAAATTCAAGACATATTTAGAAGATTTAAAAATATTTTTAAACAATTTGAGACATTAAAAGATTAAAAAATTTTGTGAACAAAGTACAGATTGTTAAAGATTTCAAGCACAAAGTTTGGAAGCTTTTAAAGAATCATGAAAGGTTTCAAGAGAAAGAAAAAAATTTCTCAAAATTCCTGGACAAAGTTGTAATAGTTTTTCCTATTGAAAAATTAAGTTTTAAAGGAAATTTATAAACATTTTAAATAATATCAAGAACCAAAAAAGAGTACATTTGAACGAAGAAGATCAATTTTGTACAGAAAAAATTAATTTTCAATTAAAAAAGTTAAATTTTGAACCAAAAATGGAAAAGTTACATTTTTATTTTACAAAAATCATTTTAAAACCAAAAGAAGCACAAATTTACTGGAATGAATTTTCAACCAAAAAAGATAAATTCTCATTAAGTAATATTTCACACAAAAGGATATTTATTTTAAATGAAAAAATTATGTTCAGCCAATAAATGACTATTCCACCATAAAAGATGAAAAAATAGTTTAACTTTTAAGAAAATAATTTCACTGTTAAATAAATAGTTGAATGTATAAGCAACACGCAATTAATCTTCTTCCAAAAAGACGAATTATAAACTAAAATGATCAAGTTGCAACCAAGAAAATTAATTTTTAAGTTAAAATTGAAACTAAAAAAGGCAACCAAAAAATTAAACAAAAAATTTTTTTTCTACAAAACAGTTGAATTATTAATCAACTATTGATTTATTGAATTATAAATTTTAAAGTAAGCAGTCACATTTTTTACCAAGGCATAGGAAATTTCAACCAACAAGATTAATTTATATTTAAATAAGGAGCATTTTAATTAAATTTAATAAATGATTAACAAATTAATGCAACTTTAATCCAAGCAGTTGATTTTTTTAATTAAAAAAAAGAATTTTCAATCAAAAATGGAATAGTTCCATTTTCAGTTTAAAAAATGTAATTTAAAAAAATTAGCTTTCAACAAATTAGTTAAACTTAAACCACAATGAGATGAATGTACAAATAATGTTTAAAAAAAAAATTTCAACAAATAATGTAATAGTAGATAATTTAACCAAACACGATTTTCATTTTAAATAATAAAACATTTACGTTAAACCAAAAAAGATTAGTTTTTAAATCAATAGTTGCATTTTTAAGCAAAAAAAGATGACTTTAACAAAATTGTTCAATTTGCAAGAAAATAATACATTTTTTAACTAAAAAAATATACTCGTCAGGAGAAAGCAACCTACCAATTTTTTTAGCTACCCTGCGGTTCAGAAAACAAAGTAACTTCCCGGTATTCGAATAAGCAAAAATAATTCAAGTTAATTAACACTGCGTTATACATATAGACATGTTTCTTAGAATTATTATGATCGACTTATTATCCACAATTTCTACATAAAACATTCCTGGTGGCATGGACAGTACGTCATAGTGAGCCATGCCTTTCTCAGTTATTCGACTGTTCTCGATTTAAACAGACCGATTAAATGAAATACTTATTCCCCAAATAAAAATAAAAATGTAATTACTTATTATTCCTTATTTCTTCCCTGCAATAACCAAAAAGGTTATCGACCCAGGTACGCAATATAAGGAAAGTAATTATTGTTTGATAATATCGTGGTGTTGTTATTGTTTTATATCACGGTAAAAATTCCGTCAGTTAAAGTAGTGATAATGGAAGTAGAAGCGAAGAAAATAATACTCAATATGAACCTGTTCAACGTAGATAGATACAGCATTTGGAAATTTTGAATTTGCGCGCTGATTGCTGAAGAAGATGCGTTAAAAATCCTTTATAAAAATCATCTTGAACAAGTGATTGATGAATGTCGAAAACAAGAAAGAATTGCGAAGAGAATTATCATTGAATATTTGAGTGATTCAATGATTGGGTTTCCAGCAGAGGAAAGATACTTTTCGATATATTTGACAAAAGTTAAATTCAGTATATGAAAGGAAATGTTCTATGCGCATCTGATTTCAATACAGTTTATATTCTACAATGCTCATATTAGTTAAATTAACCAGCAGCAATATAAGGGACACCGTGCCCCACGTTATGGGGAACGCTAATCGAAATGCAAGACCAACGAATTAATTAAATATCAAATAATTACGTAGTTAAGAAACGGTTTTGCGCAATGACATATGTAATCGAATAATGTGAGCTTTTCATCAAAAAGTACACACATCAAAATCACATTCCAATTATAATTTATATGACATTTCATTCAAAGTCCGGCACCATACCCCACTTTCCCCTACATGGTGCAGATTTAGGTATAGTTGTGGGGGAGAGCAATTTTGACTGCAATTTATTTGCTTAATCTAATGCCTACAAAAGCCATTTTACAAAATAAAAATAAAAAAGATAAGTTTGACAAAACGTCATTCAAATGTTATACTCGTGGTTTATGAACAAAATGGCTATAAGATACTAAATGTTGAAACTGGTAAATTTATTATAGCTCGTGATGTTATCTTTGATAAATTTAATTTTAAATCTTTACGACCTCTTGTACATGTCGGCGGTATTAAAAATGAAAATTCAAATTGAAAAAAAACGAAACTGATCAAAATTTAGAAGACAGTAAGAATGAAGAGAGTAATATATTAACAAATCTGATACTGAAACATATGAAGTTCGTAAAATGCCTAATACAGGCGAAATCTTTTCAAGACATTTATATGTATAAAAACAAACTAAGACGGAGTGCACGAATTAAAAATATGCCTAATATTTTTTATAATAAAGAACATAGTTTCTATTTATGACAAACCCGTAATTATAAGATTCAGTGGGAGAAAGCAATAAAAGAAGAAATTGATTCTTTAAAAAAAATAATACATGGGAAATATTGATTCGTACAAATGATATAATGTTATTAAAAATGATATCCATGGAAATCTAAGTAAATATAAAGCGAGAGTGCCTTTCGCGAATTAAAATGGATTATTAATCCATCAAATGGATTTTAGAACGGTTTTCCTTAATGGTTTATTAAAAGAGGAAATTTATATGCATATACCAGAACGGTTAGAAGTGAAAAAAAGCTCAAGTATGTAAATTGAACAGAGAAATATATGGTCTAAAGCAATCTGCTATATGTTGGTTTCAACAATTTGATCACCTATTCAAACACATGGAGTTTAAAAACCCCTCAGTTGATCGATGTTTATGTATTCTTGATAAAGGCGATGCCGTTAGAAATATCTGTATACTGGTCTATGTTGATGACCTTCTAATTATTACACTTGATATTAACACTATGAAAAACGTCAAACTGTTCCTGGAAATAAATATGGAAAGAAATGATAATTTATATTTGCTGTCTGGTATTCAAAAATTGAACGTAATCGATAGCAATGCTGTTAGTATTCCTCTGCCAACGAAATTAAATGATAAAGCCTTAAATTCTGAAGAAAATTATGAAGCACCCTCTAAAAATCTCATCGGTTGTTTAATGTAAGCAATGTTACACGTCCAGATTTGCGTACAGTTGCTATTGTGAGCTTGCTAAGCAGGTATCAAACTAAAAACAATAGAGAACTTTGGCTATATTTCGAGAGAACTCTAAGATACATTAAAGGGCCATTGAAATTTCGTTTGGTTTATAAAAGAAATGATTTTAAAAACGTATTAATTGGATATGTAGATTCTGATTGGCCTTGTAATGATCTTGATCGTAAGAGTTCAACTGGAAATATTTAAATTATTTGCTCAAAATACAATTTGTTGGAATAGTAAAAGACAAAACTCAGTTGCGACGTCATCTACGGAAGCTGAGTATATGTTTCTCTTTTAAGGGATTAAAGAACCTATACTATAGATATATATATTAAATATCATTGTTCAAGGCAAAAATTGGAACAAAAAGAAGTAATACTTGAATATGTTTCTAAAGGCAAACGGCTGGTGGACACTTTTACAAAAAACCACCAACAGCCTTTCCATTTTTAAACATCCGCCAACAAATAGGCTTGGAAGAATTCTAATTTCTCAATATCTTTATAAGAGAAATACAAATTTAAGTTTGCATTATAAAAAAAAACTATAATCTTTTAGATAATGGTCTGATTGGGGTTTTCTTCTGGGGGTATCCAATCAATAATAATAATAAAAAAAACATGTTTTTATGGTAATCTTTATAGATCATTTTTGAGCGAAAAAGTTGGAATAAGTGAAAACAATTCGAGATAATTTATAACACTGCGTAATACGTAGATGTATTTCTTAGAATTGTTATGATCGACTCATTCTCCAGAATTTTTACGTAAAACGTTCCTGATGGCGTGGAGAGTGTCTCATAAAGAGCCTTTTTCATTCATTTGACTAATCTTGATTCGGACAGACCGATTGAATAAAATACTTCTTCTATGTAAAGTACAATAAATACTTCTATTAAAGTACAATGTAATTTTTCAGGTAGCGACGACGACTTGCAGCGAGGGTGAACTCGACTTCGCTGAAGAACGACGATGTCTCGAGGACGCAATCAATCCAGTCCGAATCTGTAAAATCCAACTTTTAACATCCGAGGAAAATCCTTTACTTTCTCCCAAGATAATCGAATCCGCGTGCATTGATTTTTCCGAAGAAGTAAAAACGCGACGTCGTCGTGAGATCCTTGTTGGGGGCTCCACAAAAAAGGATATAAAAGACCCTAAAATTCAAAAGTATGCCCAGCTCGGTCTCCAAGAATACGCCAAGAATCTTGACAGTTCCTACGAACCTCTTATCGCTAAAATTACTGACGCGAAAGTTCAGGTCGTATCCGGAATTCTCTACAAAATCAAAGTCCAATTCGGAAACAGCGATTGTCGGAGAGGAGAAACAGAAAATTGCCAACTTCAGTCAGACGGAGAACTCAAAGAGTGTCTCATCAAAGCCTGGTCCCAACCCTGGCTTGATAACGATAATCCAAAAATCACTGTCGACTGTGAATCTGATGAAAGTAAAGGATCCGATAACTTAAATTCCAATAGTCTTGGTCGAAATGTTGATGTTAATAGGAAGAAAAGATCCCTCCCTGGTGGTATAACACCTATGCAAGTAAGCGATCCTGATATTCAAAACTACGCAAAACTGGGCCTCAGAAAATATTCCCAGGATTTTCAAAGTGACAACGAACCTGTTATCGCCAGAATAGTCGAAGCTTCTTCGCAGGTAGTTTCCGGGATGCTCTACAGAATTAAAGTCCAATTTGGAAGCAGCGATTGTCCGAAAGGACAAACAGAAAATTGTCAACTACAATCTGATTCGGAATTGAAAGAGTGTGACATAGAAGCCTGGTCTCAACCTTGGATTGATAAAGGAGAACCGAAAATCACAGTCACATGTGGATCTAAAAGGAAGAAACGATCCACGTATGAAGATAAAACGAAAGAATGGAATGACCCGTATGACATGCCGGAAGACATAAACGATGAATATAAAAAATACGCTCAGGAAGGTCTCGCAAAATACGCCGAGACTAGTAAAAGTCTTTATGAACCACTTATTGCTCAAATCATTAATGCGACTTATAATAGCGAATTAGGGGTCAATAAAATCACTGTCAAAATCGGAGACAGTAATTGTAATAAAGGAGAAAAAAGTAATTGCAAACTAAAACCTCAGACAAAATTAAAAGAGTGTCTGATAAGAATCTCGGATGATCAAGACGGTCATAGAGTCGAAGTTGTCTGCAAGGAGTCAGAGAAAACTCCAAAAAAATCTAAAAAAAAATCCCATAAGGGAAAGTCCAATTATCGTCATGGGGGTACAACACCAAGGGATGTAAATGATTCTGATATAAAAAATTACGCGAATTTCGGCCTCAAAAAATACTCTGAGATTCATAAAAGTTCTCAAGAACCCGTTATCGCCAAAATAATCAAAGCTGCTGCTTCCAAGCATCAAGATGGAACGCATTACAAAATTGAAGTACAATTCGGAGACAGCGATTGTCCGAAGGGACAAACAGAGTATTGCCAACTTCTATCTGAACCTAAATTAAGACAGTGTAAGCTAGAAATTGTGATGGCTTCTGGGGTCAATAATGCACCTTCAAAAGTCGGAGTTGACTGCAAGCCTCAAAATAAATCTTCAGAGGAATCTGAACAAACATCCAGTGAAGTAAAGTTCAGACGTAAACGAGATGCTCTCCTAGGTGGTGCATCACCAATGGATGTAAATGATCCTGATATTCAGAATTACGCAAAACTCGGCCTCAAAAAATATTCTCAGGATTTTCAAAGTGACAACGAACCTGTTATCGCCAGAATAATCGAGGCTTCTTCCCAGGTCGTTTCCGGGATGCTCTACAGAATTAGAGTTCAATTCGGAAACAGCAATTGTCCGAAAGGGCAAACAGAATATTGCCAACTACAGTCTGATTCTGAATTGACTGAGTGTGAAGTAAAAGCCTGGTCTCGACCCTGGATTAAAAATGGAAAACCGGAAATTACAGTCACATGCGGATCTGAAAGGAGGAAACGATCCACGGCCGACGAAAAAGAAATGGCGAAAGAACAAAAATGGCTTGAAGACACGTTTGACATAA
>JAAAKG020151811.1:0-31262 GCA_010014905.2 Druon quercuslanigerum
TAGTTTTTCATACCTCTCAATACTTTTTTCACCTTCTCGGTAGTGATGGTTGAGCATTCTTCCTCAGGTGTTTTTATGATATATATATATATATATATATATATACTATTTTACGGTGAGTCAGAATGAAAGTGCACTTATCTTTTTTTATTAATCGCACATATTTAGTATGTGATCCTACTTGATATACATTATAATTATCATAGCGTCTTTCAGTGTCTGATTTGATCTATATGTAACCCGTTTTGAAAGCTTACTCACTGACGGATTTCCCATATAGGCTGCAGCATAGAGCTGTAAAATTTAGGAGGTGGCACAATTTTTGAGTGATATGTGATGTCTTACCGTTAATTAAAATTGAAGTAGGTAATTTCTGTTAGGACAGGAACGGCAAACACGTAAATCCGCCAATGACCTTACTCATGGAAAAGGGTCATGAACTTCAGATATTTATTTTTATATGCTAACTGCAGACAATTATAAATCAAATATATGTTGTGCTGAGTGTAATGCATGCAAAATTCTCACGTTAGCACCTAACAGGCGCGTCAGGAGCGGAACACCGCACGGTACGTTGGAGGCACCCGCTCTAGTAAACGCCTATTTCTTCAAAACGTAAAGTTTCCCGATTTTGATCGAAGCAGAGTTTTAAAGGGGAACTTATTTCTGTTTTAAAGGACATTTAAGAAATGCATGATGTCGGAATTTGTCAAGAATCGAGTTTAATATTTAAATTAAAAAATTGAGGCTACAAAATTTTTTGATATTGAAGAAGTCTAAGCTGAGTTATTCACACTTGAACTTCGGCATGGATAGCCAAAAGCTGAAAATGGAGTTCCCTGCAATTAGGCACCCTGTTGTTCGAAGGCTTTGAATTTTACACCACAACTTAAGGATCAATAATCGTACTATAATATATATGTGTATTAAAACATGATCCAAATAATTTTGATTTTTAGATGGTATCCCTTCATCAATGGGGCCATGTCTATAGTTTTAATTAAGACAAAATGGGCTTTCAAGTCATAAGATAATGACGGTAAGGCATGAAGCATGCATGTGCACTAGAGAAAGAGAGAAAGAGAGAGACAGCTATGTATTAAAAGAATTTTTTAATGCTAAAAAGTGATTTTGTAATATTTTCCAGATTTTAGAAGTCTTTAGGATTGAGCGTTCCAAAAACAGTCATGAATCTCACGGAATTCCCCTGAAACTGAATTAAACCATACAAGCATATTGCGTGAATCTTGAAAAATACCAGCAAATCCTTAACCATTACCATATTTTTTCGATACGCTATAAAACTGTTCTTTTTATTTGAGCAGTAACTTTATTTGGTTTCATATTTCAATTTAAAATCAGGGGTGGTTGTCAGCAACTCTTCAACTATTTGAATAACATTAGGAGCTTTATGTCTGCTTATGAATTACGCTTTTTGATTAAAGTTGTATGAGCTCAAGAAAATGGATTTTTAATCTTCCTCTAATATCGAGGCAGAATATTAAATACTGTCAATATCATATAATACATGTGAATTTCAGAAAATTTTTTTTTTTGAATGAAGACTATTTTGAATTCTAAGCTGTGGGTTACATTTAAAATTTAGAAAGCCTGTTACTAGAGTAACTCAAAAGTTGAAGTAAAAAATCTCTAGATATTATTTTGATCTCTGAAAATTCAATATAAGTTCAAAGTTTTCCATAGTTTCCTCAGTTTCCAAAGTTTGCCATAATCAGCTTGTGATGTTGCAATATGACACTCACAAGGCACATTTTATGATAATATTTTAGTTAAAGATATACCACTGAGGCTGCGCGATGTTTAATGATTCGTTTCGGTCTCGTTTTTAAATTAATCTCTTATCTCGGATTCGTTCCAAATTCTTGTTTTTCTACATTTAAACGCTTTCTCGGAGTCAAAATCATCATTGTGGTACGTCGCAGGAGGTTGAGAATCATCGGGACGCCGGAAAGACTCATCTAACTCGCTACTCCTCCTAAAACCTTAACTCTGGCACTGAAATTCTCCCGCCAGTTCTACCATAAGACGTTGCAGCTAATCTTACACGTGAAAATCTCAACTGGGAATCGCTTGAAGTTATTGACAGGAAATTACGTGGATTTTCTACAAGACCTGGATTATTCCAGAAGACTCCAAATTCTTTGATCAATAGAACATGTATTTCGTCTAATTTTTGCCCGTCTTGTCAATACTCTGAATTTATAATCACAGTGCAAGAATTTTAAATGTTATAAATGAGCCCGTTACTTTGTAAATGTTCTAGAGATACTTTCGAGAGTAAGCAAAATAGTTTACATTCATTAGTTTCAGGCAAACAGCAACGGGAATTTGAATATTAAAACCAGAAATAACTGTATGGTTTTACATGATACGGCACTGCTTTAGTTCTACTTTTGTCCACGCGAAATCCGAATCCGAAATTCTAGCAGAATGAGAGTGATTTTTCCCGTAATCGGTGAATTATTCGGTAAGATTTTTCAATTTTCAATCTTGTGAATCCTCAGCCCTTTTTTTGTTGGCCAAGAAAGACCTGAAATTTGATTAGTTGCCCAGAAAGTCTTGAAATTTTAAATTGTTTTGAGTTCAGCTGGCCCAGAATGCCAGAAATTCAATTTTGATGTGAGTTTAGTTGGCCCAGAAAGCCCAGAAATTTAATTAGTTAGCCCACAAAGCCTAAATGTTTTATTTTATTGGCCCAGAAAGCCTGAAAGTTTAAATTGTTGTTCATTAAGCCCTCCTCAATGTCACGTGCCCATGATGTTTTCCAAGATTTAATCTTTACTTAATTCGACAATGTATTTTGATTTTGTTCCGCTTTTCTTTTGTGATTTGATTTTGTGCAACATATTGTGATTTTATTTTGTGCAATTTTTTGTGATCTCATTTTGTGCAATTTTATTATGGTGGTCTTATTACATAAATTTGGTAGTTGTTTGTCCCATACCCTGACTTTTGTGCATAGCTGTTTTCACCCCTTGTTGCAAAAAAATAATGAGTTGTTTCTAAAAGATAAAAATATTATCATTACTCTCTTTACGAAATGTGTTCCTTAAAATGAGATGTTCTCATATATTGAAAATTCAGTCATTTGACCCACGATCCTTTATTTTTGAATAGTTGACCTCCCCCCATCTCTTAGCATCTAAGAGTAATCTGTTGTTTTCTATTACGCGAAATCATAGAGCATCGTAAGGAAAACGCGTTGAATTGTTAAATACCATACTCCGAACTTGTACTTCATTATGCTATAGAAATTTATAAGTGTAATAATAAGAAAATGTAGAATTTAATTAGTTGTGATCGATCTGAGCTACACCAAGCGTAAGAACTTTTCTTAAATAAATAGTTACTAAGTTATTTGTTACATAAGTCGCTATATTGACATTCACGAGTAAAAAACCCTTATCAATCTAAAACCACGCGGTCTACCTAACCTTCCCACTTGTGATATGAGCTAATTTAAATTAAAAGTAAGTTCCAATTCCGGTACATCATAGTTTCAACGATGTCGTTCGTTTGTGTATTTTAGAATTTGAAAGTTAGAATTCTAGTATTGGAGTTACCTTTTGATATTTTGTTTATTTATCGTGATTTTGTTGTTGTTGACTCAAGAAAGGTCTGCCGCCGAACATTTTCTGCAATTGATTGAGTTAAATTGAGCCTATGGTGCCGAAGGTATATTAATTCTCTTAATGTAAAAGACATTAATATTAAAAGCTATATGAACTTTCCAAATTAATTTTTTGGACATATATTACATTTTAGTTGTAAATAAATATAATTCAATAATGCCGACTAAAGTACTGCAGAGATGAAAATCTGCTGTTTATATAAGCTATGTTTTTATGAGTATTTAAACACGTTATTCTCCAAAACATGATTTAGGGCTCTAATGAAAATTTTCTTCGGGGCCAGGCAGATATGTTTCAGTTAAATTTAAAGAGGTTATGTCAATTTCAGTTGACCAGTCCCGGTAACAAGCGTTGCATTCAGAATAATTAATATTCTGTATATTATAATACAAAAAATTTGAATGTAGACCCACCCCCAATCTTCATATTGTCTAAAGGTTTTTCGGCATTAAATGTTTTGACGGCTACAACATTCATTTTTGAGTCGCACGGAAGTTCAATTTTGTATGTGGCTTACAGAAATGAAAAAGGAAGTTATTTTGATTAGTTATGACCTTGGCTTTAACGAAAAATATTTAAATTAGATCGCCTTAATTGCCATAAGTGAATGGCGGGCCATTATGCGATTAAACTCAGGGTGGTCCGAATCCGACAGCCAAATGGCAATCCGAAATCGACCCTATATTTTGCAATTTTTTGTAACTGCGAAAAGAGATTCGGAGTGTTCCGAATGATTACGAGACAAACTACAGCGATTGAAATTTGTATTAATTAGGTTAATAATTTATTTTTATTTGGCTAAAAAAGCCCTGAAAATGTATATAAACAAATTTGAAAATTATTTCAGATTATTCTAGATCGTAGGGTTATAATTTACTTCTATTTGCTGAAAAAAGACCTTAAAATGTATACAGTAAGGACGTTTACTTTCTTATTCTTAATTTAATTCTTATTCAAAAACTGAGTTAACATCGAAGATTTGAGCTAATAATTTTTATATTTTTTAAGTTAAATATCACAAAAAATGTATGCTTTAGCATTCTATATTAACGTTATAATACCCTAAAAGATTTAAATTACTTTTCCTATTTCAATAAAATAACTTTTTTCATTGTGAAAGGTTGTTAGGTAGTCTACAATGGGAAAAAGGATAAATTACACAAAGAAAAATTTCAAATGATTAAAATTATTTATTTAAAAATGATTTTATTAATACTTCTCTTAACAGTTTGTATATTTAACATTTACGTAACTTCGTGTAGTACTAAATATTTAATTCGAAATAAAGAGTTTAAAATTGAATGTTTTAACTTTCTTGATCTGTAGGTTATGAGGATGGATTTTTTTCATTCTATTTCAAGTCGTAGATTTTGCGAAATGTTTAAGACTCCCGACGATACCCCGTAACGTTAGAAATTTTATTTTTGATATAATGTTTGAAAATTTAATATATCTATACAGTCTAAACAGGATTATTAATAGTTAAAGTCAAAATACTCGCAATCAGTAACCATTTATTTTTTAAATAGCTTTTTTGTCATAAATATATTTTTAAAATTATTAATGATATTTGGACGACATACATTCGTATGATAATGAATGGATTAAAGTATTGGCTGCCAGTAGCGTGAAAGTGTCCCGTGCGAGTCCCGCAGTGGTTCTTCTCATTAATTGGGTTTTAGGTGAGCTGAACCCACTAGAAGCCTACTAGAAAATCTAGCAGAGCTCCCGTGGCCTCAGCGTTACGTTCTGAATGGGGATCCGACTAGCTTCCCCCACTAGAGCCTGATTAGAGATAGTGAAAACTATTCGGGCACTACTAGAGCCCTTTTGAAATTTCTGAAAGGGAAGGTCTTTAACAATGGATAGATGTCAAGGTGAACACCAAAGACACAATATTATCAAAGTTAAACGCTGATGGAATCATGTTGTCCAAGTCAGGAGAAATAGAATTTTGGATAATTTCAGGGCAGATTCATCACAATTGAGACATTTATAAACCATTTCTAATCACTACTAACTCAGGGAACTCGAAACCTGCATGTATAGATGACTATAGTGATCTACACTTACGGGAATTAATCGAAAAAATAAATTATCTGCTGATCGATCACCTTGTTATTTCAAATGAAACTTTCAATGTGGAAAGGTATTCAATGCTTCGTCTGCGACATGCCTGTCGGAGCGTTTCTGAAACGTACAAAAGGTCTATTGTTCTATTTTTAATTGTTCTATTTTGTGGAGGTGTTATGGAACGACTTCTGAATTGTTGGTTGGTAATAATAGAGAGTGCAAAAGCTAGTCAGCAATGGAAAAAGAAAGTACCTAGCAGAGACAAGTTTAAAATCACTAAAAAAATGAAAAGCAACGGAATTCCAGTTTATTCTTTTATATTGTGGTCATGTGGTTTTGCTAAATATTTTAGATACAAACAGTATGCAAATTTTTTTGTTTCTACACGTGGCGTGTAGCATACTGAGCAGTGACAATTTTATTTAACAAATACCAAAAATACGCCAAGAATTATTTACAAAGATTTTTTTGAGATAAAAGGAATTATATTTTAAAGTACAAGTCATGAATATACATGCTGTAATTTATGTCGCAGACTTCATGAGCTCCTTAAAATCGATACACGAAAGCCATATAAACCCTATTAAGTTCAAATTATAAAAGCCGTTGACTACGGTATACCAGAATTAAGATATAGGCAATGTAATTTAAGGACGAAATCTCCCGACAATTTTGTAATGCTCCGAAAAAAATTATCAGCACTAAACCAGATAACACGCACACTACAAGATGTGGACATTAAGGGAAATATTTTTAAGATTAAATAATCATTGTTTTTACATCCTACGGAGTGCATGGGCACTCTGCAGTCCTTCCTCTGTGCTGCACATACGGAGAAATCACGGACTGACCATCAGCCGGGAACGATGAGGTGTATGTCTTTCAGGGAGGCCACCCTATCAAGGAAGCCTTCGAAAGGACACCGCGGAGAAGACCAATCGAGCAATCATGTTGGCGCAAAGTTACGGCATATTGACTTTTTCCCATTTTCCTGAAGTAAGGCGAAAGCGGATTCCGGGAACATGGATTGGAAAGAAAAGGAGTTAAGGTTTAGTGAGTAGATGCCGTTTCGGTAATTCCCACTCTCACCTTCGTTTCTTGTGAACTATACGCCCATGTGTGCATGTTACCTGTATGTATAATATGTATTAATACGTGATGTGTATATATTGGGCTCGTGGTCCCCAAAGTTCGAATGTGGCTGGTGCATGGGAATTTTTCTTTTTTTACTGCTTCAAAACAATCAAAAAACCACCAGCTTTGGGTAGATGAAATTTTTATCCCAATTTTGACTAAAGTTTGGACTGAATCAGACTTTTCTGCTTTTTAAACATTTCATTGAACATTTTATCAAATCGACGGCTTTGCGGGACATATGGGGCACGTGTTTGACGTCTTCTATTGATATTCCAACAAACTTTCGTTCTGGTATTCGAACGTCGACTATCTTCTTCTGATCCAGAATAAGTTTTTCTGATTCATAAGTTCTAGAGTTCAAGTTTTTGTTCTATAATTCCAAAGTATAATATTGTTAGTACTTACTAATATTAAAGCTATTAACATAGTTGCAAATATAGTTTAATCATTGATTACTGAAGATTTATCTTTAAATGATTCTTTATAAGATGAGTAGCCTTAAGTACCATCAAAACCCCTGGGACAGATAAAAATTGCTTCTGCTACTGTGTTCCTTAAATTCACGATGCCCTGTATAATTACATCATTTTGCAATTCACAAATCCATTTCACGGTATGATTAAGCAAAGCTTGCAATGCAACCTCAGCTACTGTTTATGTTACTACAATGTCATCTTTTAGAGATCTACATAAGGATTTCGCATTTTAAACTTGCGCATATGAAGGAAAAATATCAGCTCTTCGTGAGTCGATTTCAGCTCTCATAGCTATTTACGTGGATTAACTCAGTTTTTGCTCTGAAAAAAGGCCAAACCTTCCTACGGAGTCATATTCGTAATTAAGGGCTTTTGTTCCTAAATAATTCATCTTACCTTTCCTGGTCCAGTTAGATCTTTTATCATTTCTTTCAATACTACACTCAAATCTTTTTCCTTTGATAACTTGGATGCATGATAACAAACCACCTGTGATAACCACCTGCTATGTGTTTTTTCAAGTATATATTTTTTTTCTGCTGACTTCTTGAAATTTTGCGTCGTATTTCGCACTTAGAGTTGAAATAGACAGATTCAAGTGAACTAGATACTCATTAGGTAAATTACGCTTCTCCACATTTAATTTCCACATGATGTATTTAATTTTTTCGCTTTGTGAGGAAAGATTAAGAATCTCCCACTTTGTAAACTTCGCCATCTGTTTACTCTAATATCAATAAAAAATAATAGTAGTGATAATGATAGTAAACAAATAACAAAAATAAAACAATTTAAGAAAATCAGAATCAAAACTAATGCAAATGGGACAACAAAATATTGTCTGCAAAGAGTTTTTAAATAAATAAAGAAGCGTTAATATCAATAAATATTATTTCAGTGCAATGAGTGGATGATGTATACACAATAAAGAAAACCTGTAAGCGGTGTAACGTTGCAAACACCTATTTCACAACAGCAAGTCATCAATATTTCATATTTTAGTATCAAATTTTGTATTCAACTACTTTCATGCGTCTACTGTTAGAAAAAAATCTTTAATTGTTGATGATGAGAAATGAACTCTAAGCCAACTTTTCGGGATTCTGACTGCGGAATGTATTGAATATAATGAATGCATTTGAATGTCATTAAATGACTATTCGGACAGAAACGGAATTTGTTTAGGTTTAAAGGCATCAAAGTGCACACTTTTTTCAATGCCATATAATCCACTTTAATACCCTCCTTTTTGCACGGATTATATGTTATATTTTTTTCATGAGGGATACTGTAATAACTGTTAGGTTTTTTTTCCATTTCAGAGAGTGAATTGTAATAGACCATGCCCAAAATGGCCCTCGGGTCTCAAAAAAAAAGTTATAAAAATAAATTCAGCTAATCAAGAATATAATAAAGCGTACAAGACCAAAGTCGCGTGCGCTGTCATTTCCAGGATATAAGCGAAAGTACGTACTGCAACCTCTGTACCCACATAGCACGCTCTATTAGATAATAAAATTTATCTAGTCAGTGTTTTAGTTATCAAAAGAACCAACATGAGGTGTATAATGTAGAACAAGTTCAACTGCCGAAGAAGCCACCTTCCTGTGGTGACGGCGCGGCGAGCATATAAAACAAAATGGGAGGTCTCGAGAGATACCATTTCAAATAAAGCTTGCGTTGATAGATTGGTTAGAGCTTTACCAGCGGAAAGTCAGTTACAGTCTGCTTCAGAAAATTCAGATTTACGAGAATTTTTTAAGCAAAATCGACACAAGCGATTCGAAAAACGTGATATTTCTTTTGATGTAAATAGCAAAGCTCTTTCAGAATTAGATTCCATTTTCGATTCTTCCCTAAAAACTTTCTGAGATTCAAAGGCTTCAATAAACAAATCATCTTTACTGGAAGGTATCACTAATCTGACTCTGAAAAGAGCGTCAGCGCCTCAGGAAAACTGCGTTTTGGTTGCACATTAACAAACTTTCATACAATACCACAGGCCGTCAGAAATCAGGTCCTGGGTAAGGACCACTTTTATTTGCCTGAAGGGTAGCGTTGCTGACAAAAAGCAGCGTTTTCAATTTTAAGGAAGAATGCTCAACCATCACTACTGAGGAGGGGAAAAAAGTATTGAGAGGTATGGAGAAGTATTCCGCTCCAGGACCAGATGGTATCAAGACCATCTGGTGGAAGAAGTTTTTTTCAATCCACCACCATCTGGCCTGTATTTCCACCTCCTACTTAAAGTCGGAAGAGCCAAGTCCGGAGTGGTTGGTGGGAAAATTAGCTGACCCACAGAATTACAGGTCAATCACTTGTTTGAACACACTGTATAAGATATTCACGGCTATCCTAAATGATAGGATTGTTCGGGCAATCGGACCTGTGTGGCAAGAAATGTGTGAACAATGCGGCTCAAAGAAACACGTACCAGGATGTCGGGAGAACCTGCTTATCGATAGATATGTCTGCAAAGATGCAGCATCCTACCTGCGTGTACCTATCGATGGCCTGGATTGATTACCGGAAAGCTTTCGATTCTACCTCCCATAAATTTATCATCTGTGTTTTGGAAACCTTAAATGTCCATCCGCAAATGGTAAGCGGCATAGAGTGATCGATGCCACTTTAGAAAACTAGATTTACTATCTCATCTGAAAAAAATCGTGTTAAAACAAACAAGGACACTTTCTAAAGAGGTGTCTTTTAGGGCGATTCCATAGGCCCACTCGTCTTTCCCCTCACATTTTTGCCACTACCTTTAGCACTTTGAAAGAAAAAATTGCAAATCGAAAGAACAAGGTCACCCATGTATTTTGCATGGATGATCTTAAGATCTATGCTAAAAATAAAGAGCAACTACATATACCTCTAGGGATTGTCGAAGAATGCACTAAGGAAATAAGAACGGAACTGGATTTAGAAAAATATGCTAAGGTTTATTTGAAGTAAGGAAAACTTAATGGTATCACTGAAGACCCTGAGCTCGTCGATAGAAGCGCTATACGACACCTTTGCACTGAAGAGACTTCGTACCTGGGCGTGCCACAGAGCCGCATTGAGGATGTAACATGTATAAAGGATACTCTTCGAAACAGATAAAAACGGCTCATCCGGCAGATTTGGTCTTCCGAACTATCGTCGAGGAACAAAGTATCTGCATCGAACATGCTTACCATCCCGGTAGTACTCAATTCATTTGGAGTTGTTCCATGCACGAAAAACGAGCTCAGATCCTGTAATATCTTCTGTTCCGTGACTCTACATCTCACCCCGTCAAGGTGTCGCGGAATATTGAATCTTGAATGTCTTCATAACAGTATTATTTTGGTTACAGCAGATAGAGTCGCAAATGGAAGAGATCCTTTTCTTAAAATGGTCAGAAAGCATGAAGAAGTGGACAAGGAAGCTTTTAGGTACAAAGCAGCGCAGAAGGCCTCTGAAACAGTCGGACTTAATTTTAGTATCAGGGGTGAACAGAAGTCATCAAATCTTATCTATCTCAAGTACTCACTCCTAAAAGCCCGGATTCAGAAAGCACAGGAGAAAAACTTCCGGGAACAGCTTCTCGATAAGAGGATGTACAGCATCTTCCACAGAAATGTGAAGGATCAGTCAATGTTGTGTGAGCTAACGTTTGCTTTCCTCAAATCACCCAAATTGAAGTCGGGCACGGAGGGTTTCATTTTCGCATGTTAAGATAGTGTCATTTCCACCTTAAAATACTGTCGCCACATTTTAAGCCAAGATATTCCAGATGATAGCTGCAGGGCATGCCATGCACATTCCGGGCATCTAGGACACATACCATCTAGTTCTCCAAGTTATGCGGGAACGACCTACATACAAAGGCAGAGTGCGGCACTAAGAGTGCTTTATTACCATCTCTGTCACTTATATGGCATTAACCTTAATATCGCTCCGCTAAACGCTCCTAGGGAAACAGAGTCATTTGCCGAGAATGAGAAGTGCCGCATATGATGGAACTTTATATTCTTCGCCATTGTTTCTGTTGCGCACTCGAGGCCTGACATAGTTCTCCTTCACTTCGAGAAGCGAACCATGTTTGTTATCGCTCTTACATGTACCAAGCTTTTACTGGTCAATAGTCTGAAAAGCATCCCTGCGTGTGAAGAATATGCTAAAACACTTTCGGGGAAAATGCAGAAGGCGATCGTCCTTGGCTCGCTCCGTGTCCTCAGGCTGCACGATACTTTTACCGGAAAGTCGTATTGATTCCAACAGAGACTGCAGCCATCTATCTCACGGTCGTGAGATATGATTATGGGTGAAATTTTACCGAGATTTGGCTGGGATCGGGTGCAAATTTTCAGATTAGCACCCGATCCTGGCAAAATCCTGCGGTTGTCCTTATGACAAATTTTTAATTATATACAGGTATATATTTTTTGGTTAACATAAATGTTACCATAAAAGACACCTCCTTACGGCTTTGTCTCTCCGCCAACTTCTAGGGAAACCCCACCTTATTCGGCCAAATTGCCCCGTTATGAGTTACCGAATCACACAAATGTAAGTTGCCAGTAAACCACGCTTAATTCTTAGAAACCGTTGTTTCATTGTGTTTGAACCTTCATTTCAGCGATCCAGCTTCCAATCTCCATTCTTGGTCTTACCCCGTAATACCTGGAGCTTAACCTAAAATCCCACACTTTCCTTTTCAAATTTTAAAACCTGATGAAAAAGGGACACATAAGTAAACTGAAAATTTAAAACCACTCCTAAACTATTACTATTAAACACTTTTACTCTTTTTGCATGCTATTTGATCCACATGCCTTGCCAGATTGTATAATATGCATTTTTGCAAATGATTGATACGTGCCAATAACCAACAATGTTTTAAAAATGGATTTACATGTGTCAATTATTTGATAGGTATTTATGAAAATGATCTATATTTGTCAATCACTTCATTTATTAATGTAAAGCATTTATACGTACCTTTGAATATTTTAGAAGAGTATGTAATCGCACATCGTAATTCAAATTAATTCAATTAATTTTAAAAACATGTAAGAAGAAAACATAGCGAATTTTGATTCTTGTCGAATATTTCAAACACCGAACGAAACGAACAGTTTGCCCAAGCAAAGAAGTTCGCAAGTACATATTTTCGAAATCAATAAATAATTAAATACAAAATTTAAATTTTCGACAAAAATGGGAATATTAAATTAATATATCACATCAGACAAATATATAGAGTGTCCTTTGTTAGAAAAATATAGAAACTGCAATGAATAACAATAGATCTAACAAAGATAGACTAACTCAAACAACATATACTGAAACAACTCTATTTATAAATAATCAACCCTCACCTCAGGACATTACGCAAATTGTAAACAGAACTTTATTTATTTTATTTTATTTAAAACTTTATTTCATGAAGATTTACCAATCCTAGGCGCATCAATCGAAAGGAATAACATAAAAAAAAGATACAAAAAAGCTTTTATTAAGCGCAGAATATAATGAATTTATGAACCAAAAAAAGGAACGATTTTTCAGAGAAAGGGCAAAAAATTTAAGGATCATATTTGACCCGTCAACTCTTAGCTCTTTCAAAATCAAAATTTTCTCACAGTAGTATTGAAAACCATAGCCAAAGAAGAATGAACAATTTAAAATTCCAAGAATATGATGACAGTGAACCATTACAGAATAAAATTAACCCTAATTAAAACAGAATATGTAGACTTTCAA
Organism: Druon quercuslanigerum; assembly: GCA_010014905.2. NCBI lineage: Eukaryota > Metazoa > Arthropoda > Insecta > Hymenoptera > Cynipidae > Druon > Druon quercuslanigerum. The sequence continues at coordinate 13,073 of JAAAKG020151811.1, forward strand.
CAACAAATAACGGGTCCGCAGACGGTCAAGAATACACGCTAACGACTCAGACACTGATTAAAAATCAGATAATTACAAAAATTACCAATCAAGTCAAGAAACTTATTTTTTCGGGATAATACAAATACCATTTCAAATTATGAGTAATTGTCCTATCAAATTCCAAAATTATAAAGAAGAAAGATAGTGTTGCAAATTTCTTGGACACATTAAAAATCTTTGGAAATTTGAACGCATTATTAATCAAAGATGCAAAAGATTGGTGCGAAATAAAAAAGAATACCTAGGTAACAATATCAGATTTTTACGAAGATTTAAAATATACGTACATTGGCGAGAGATTTTCAGAAGAAATTATACAAAAACTGAATTTTGTAATAAAAAAAGAAACCAAGATATCCATTCGCATGTAACGGAAATTAGACAACTTTTTACGAAACTATATCCGAGAAACAATCGTGAATGGGAATTCCCTAGTACCTACAAAAACCGTCGCATCGAATACAAAATGTACATTTAAAGGAACGATTTCGTTACTTTTGAGCAATTAGAGGATTTAGGTCAAGAATGGAATCTGAGCTATCCAAATCCAAAATGATAGAGCTAATATTACAAAGTACTGAAATTAAAATTGAGGATAAAAATTACGAAAAGCGTAATAATAGTAACGGGGAATAAAGGAAAAGAAAACTGATCAAAATGATAACCAAAACGGAAAAAATAACCAAGATAAAAGCACAATACAAAACCCATTTCCGTTCCTACGAATTGAATTTTCAACCCAACCTTTTCCACATTATTATCAAGAAAATTTTAGGCCTAACTTCAGGAATAGATTCCATCTGGTTTTCAAAAAATTAAAAACCTAGATTTCAACGAAATTACCAACCTAGTTTCACAACAAATAGACAGATATCCTTACAAGCCCTACTACTATATGTTACCAATGTTTAACCAATAACGTTAAGATCAAATAGAGATCAAGCCAACCTAATGATCGAATTCCCTACAGAAAAAACGAAAAATAATTTAGGAAATAATAATAACGAACAAAATTCCCAAAAATCTAAGTTAGGAAGTAGAAGAGGTATTATTACTAACAGAGACTCTTGATACAAAGCAAGTTCTAACCCTGACAAAAAACAGGATTCAAACACAAAAATAAATGAAGATGAATAAAGATGAAGTTACGAGAAAACTTTTATCTAATGACAAAATTAGAGAATAAATTATTTCTTATTTTGTTCGATACAGGTGCGATGCATTCCTACATTGAAACGGAATTGCTGAAAAAATTCAGAATTCCAAGTATTCGATTTTTAAACTCTCCTCGCTAAAATTAATGGTCGTGAACGGCGAAATGGTCGGCATAATTGAGCGGTAAAGACACAAAGCACTTAACCTTTGAATTGGTCCTAAAACTAAAATCTATAGATATTCTAGGTACAGATATGCTAAAAGCCCTATGGATGACCCTCAGCTATGACTGAAAACTTGGTAGGTACCAGAGAGTCGCCTCACCCGCTCTCCTATGGAAGCTCATCCAAACGCGATACCCATTCCGATAACTGAGTTTAGAACCGTAACTGAACCTGCCATTATAGTAAAAAAATAAGAAAATTAAAATAACAAATATTAGGGATAAACCATTAAAGGAAAAAGAAAAAAATAGTAATAAAGAGAGATAATGGTACTGATAATACCACAATTACTAGAGAAAGTAACAAAGTAGTCCAACGTTAAAAAATGTGTAAATTCCTTTAGTACAGTTAATCCCAACCAATCAAAAAAACAAATAAAGCCCAAATTCCTGCAACAAGTCTTGCGAAGGATATCTCTAGCCTCATAAGCACCCCCATGAGCAACAAGTTCTAAAGCTTAGAGAGCATCCATACCCAAGACACTTGCGACCATTTAAGCACACAAGACTCACTTAATTTCAGTCAACCGAGAATTAACAGGAAGAATGAAGAAATTAAGCCAGAAAATTTTTTATAATAGCAAATACGAGGAAAAATATAAGGATCAGGATAGTAATAGTAAGAAAAACAATCAAGTTACTGATAAAAAGAAGTAGAAAAGGAAAAATTTAAAAGCAAATAAGGTCGAAAATTTAAAACAGAAATAAATGGGTTTATTTTGAAAATAAGGTGATTATGTTAAATAACATTACGGATAGTTTAGGAAGAATTAACGAAACAAAACAGTTATCCGCCAGAAACCTCATTTAACAAAGCATAGAATTGGTGTGCAGGGCCTCAATCCCATTAAGCGATATGACCACGTGAGCCCAAAGATTAAAGAAATAATTTATCAAACAGTAGATGAATTATTAGGACATGAAACGATAGAATCCTCTTGTTCCGATTGGTTGAACCCTATGGTTATGATAAAAAAAAAAACAGGAAAACAATATAGATTTTGTTTAGACTTTAAAAAGGTTAATAATATTACAAAAAGGGCACTCATGACAGAAATACTAGACATTTTAAGATCAGCAAAATTCATTTCTAAGATTGATTAAAATTTACTTAACTAAAAATTTCGCTAGAAGTAAGTTCAAATCCATTTACAGCATTCAAAATTATCCTAGAGTATCGATGTAATCATATTTTTAATACTGACTTATTCAAATTCTGGGATTCAAAATCTTAATAAAAATGGCGATAATACTAAAAATTTCTTCCAAGAAATAAATACATATTTATTTCGGAAGGACAATACGTAAAGGGCAAGTATTCTTAAGAAATTGTCACGTTAGCAAGGTGCAAGAGGCAATCGACGGCAAAGTTAGTGAAATTTTTGGAAGAGTTTTATGGCAAACTCTTACGGCAAAATAGTTAACGAACCTTTTATAAAGTCTGTGTACAGGTTATTTAATTTGCAGAATAATTATATTAATTTCAAATCAGTTGTGTAAATAGTAAATCATATTACTGAAGCAATAAAACTTTAATCATATCATAAGGAAAATAGAAAGTGGATAAAGAACTGAGATTTTTTTATTTTTTTCAAATTAGTTTTAATTTTAAATTATCAATTGCTGGTAAAGTGAAGTACATATTGATGTTTTTCCCTCGTAAATAAGTCCTGAGTCCTCATTATTGTTTATAAGTGAAAAAAGTAATGATTAAATTAACGTTTTTTTTTTATTTTCAGATAGTTTGTATTAAAGAGAAATAAAATGCAATAGGTTTAAAATAGATTTTTTCTATTTCCAATGTTGTGAATATTTTCGCATTAATTGCGGAAAATTAAATACAATACATAATATCGCGAAATAAAAACCTTTTACCAAATTTTAAATCAGCGAAGTGCAATTTAAAAACCACATTACGAATTCCATTATTATTATCCATTATTATTATCGAGAAATTTTTAAGGTCATCCGATTTTTGACCACCAAAAAAATGGGCAATACATATCCTGGAATTTTTTGTTGGCATCCAAGGCTTCCCATCAATTCTGAAAGTATATATAACCTTTATTTTGTGTTATATAGAAAATGCACCTACCGAAAATTATTTAAAAAAATGTATTTTACTATTTATCAACTTTTATGGAGTACAATTAAAATTTATAATTATTGTTAACTTAAAAAGTCACGTAGTCTTCAAGGAAATTCAAAAATGGTATATAAACATTTTGACAGATACACATTACAGCACCTATAAATCTGCGTCGGTGTTTACAACTTCTTTTTCCTTTCCACCTGCCATGAGCGGACAGGAAATGTGTAGAAATAAAGTTCTAGATTCTTTTCTTCTGTTTTGAAACAATTAAAAACGCAGCAATTGCGATTTGATCCCATTTTTCTTGCAAAAACCGCAGGAATATTAGAATTCAAAAATTTTGCCGACAGACGTCTAGTCGTTCCTCCTTCTCGCCTCGGTTTTTCTGAGGAACGCGACACATGTGCACCAGTGGAGCGCACAGCTCCCGAGAACATTCTTTTGCCATTCTGGCACGCGGATGCTACTTAGGGTTCTATAGTGAATAGTTCAAGTCGCAATATGATTACATATTATACTTTTTTCGATTACTGATTAATTTGATAAACACGTCTATATTTCCAGTTTGTTAAATATTTAATTTCATTTTATTAGTATGTCATTTTTTTGCAACGAAACATTTATTTTGCCAATTATAAGAATAGAATACATTTATAAAATAGAAAGGTAAAAAGGTAGGTATATTTTCAAGTTATTAGGACTTTAAGATATTTAACACTAATTTAATTTGTTATTTTACAAATTTGAAGTTCCAATTTTGTGGCGTCTTACTTCTACAATTCATAAATAAAATATATTTGTCAGGATATTTATAAAATCGAATATGCCTACCTACTTGAATCACTTTGACTACTATGTATTTTTAAAATTGTATGGAATTTAAACGTATAATAATTGCATAGTAGATCAGTCAGTGATAAGACTCATAAACTCATATGATCATTGCACATTCGATTTTATAATTTTACATTCATGTATGTAAAAGTTTTTATAATTTGGAATCTCATTAGCACTGACAATTTTCCTTTCGGGTTCGTTATAATGTGCATAAGTTTGGGCTTAAGCGGAATAAAATTTTAAAAACTTGTAATCGCAGGGTTTTAGAAAAGTCGTGAATGCTGTTGCTGTTTATTAATCTACGTAATTTTCCCCATTTTAAAAATTTCTTAGAGTTTTTATTTGATTTTATTCAGAAAAAATTAATTTTTACATTCTCAACAGAGAAGGTATTAGATTTATGTAAAATTTGGCCCCCGCCGTTTTTGTCAAGTGTCCACGTTTCTAGACCCCCTGAATTCGAAAAACAGGTTTCTACGAATGTGTCTGCCTGTCTGTCTGCCTGTCTTTTTAACAGTCTGTCTGTCTGTGAGCGCGAGAACTTGTGAAAAAATTATTTTATGAGATTGGTCTTTGGTACACGCTTTGTCCTAAACTAAAGGTCAAGTTCGTTAGCCATCTACTTTGGACAAAAATTCAAAAAGTGGGCACATTTTGAACATTTTTGAGACCACTTTTCTTCAAAATTTAAAAGTTCTCTGCACGTTTATTCATAGTATTTAATAAGTCTAACAATCTATTCCCATGACTTTTTTCAAGAAACCAAAAATTACCAAAGTTCTAGCATTTACAAAATTCTAAAAAACACACGGAAATGAACATTTTAAGCCAAATAACGCACGATATGCAAAAAAGTCTAAAGAAAAAAATGTTACTTTTTAAATGCACTACAAGATTATCATAACAACTTTTTGAATTTTCTTGAAAAATCAGAAATTCAAATCCTAACAGCATACAAAATAATGATAAATAAAAAAATTAAATTTGAAAAATATCTGCAAATTTAATCATAAGAAACGTAATTAACAGTAAAAAAATATCTGCCCGCTGGGTGGGCACATTCCTCATCGCAACTTTTGTATTTTACTTTATTTTTCGTCTCATGTGTGGGGTTTCAAAAAATTTAAATATATTATGTTTTTAATGCTACTTTTTACGATCAAAAACGAAAAACAGAACTATCAAAAACTTCATTATGACAAATTAAACCATTTTTACCTTCTCATCAGAGAAGGTATTATATTTGTGTAAAATTTGACCCCCCCCCCCCCTGTCCAGTTTTTGTCAACAGGTGCACATTTTGAGACCCCCTGATGCGGATAAAACTTCTAAAAGTCAGCGAAGTTTGAAAATTTTTGTGACCACATTTTTCATGATTCAAAAATTGTCTGTATAATTGTTCATAGTACTTGAAAAGAAGAATGTTGATTTTCGATAGCCTTACAAGATTATCATAACAACTTGTTGAATTTTTTTGAAAAGTTTAAATTTCGACTGCACAAAAGATAATCAAAAATCAAATAATGCATTTTGCGGTCAAGCAATGCAAGATACTGAAAAAAGCCTCTTCGCCCTACAAGCTTTGACAGACTCTTTTAAACAATTATTAGGAGTTGAAGCAATAGGGCACCACAACTGCGATGCAGAACACGATGAGATAGAAAATTCAATTAACAAAGTCTGGGACACTGAGGTTAGGGACATAATTTAGAACTTGAAAAACGGTATTCGCCTGGGCAGGGAAAACTCGATTGCGAAGCACGAGATACGTGAGTAGAATGTTATTCATTAAAGCCGAAGGAGCTTTAACAAAAGAGAATTCACATTCACCAAATTACTGCTGCCGTTTCTTTGTGTGAAAAGCCTGTGCATAAAGATTGAGCGTGCAGTGCGAGGTAAATACAGTAACGAGCGAGAAGCGTGAGAACCAATATTCGCGCGCCTAAAATCGCACTTCCAAAAAAATTAAAAAGATCAGATACTTTAGAAAACGAATTATTGTAGAAAAATCAGCAACTCGTCATTTTTAACGATCTGATTTTTTCAATTTTCTTGAAGTATATTTTGAACATAAGAAAGTTTTTCTATGCGTTTAAGATTTTTCAAATATTTCACTCATTACAAACAAATTTCAAAAATTTCGGGACGATTATTGTACGAATATTTTAAAGAATTCATAAAGTTTTCAAGACATTTTAAAAAATTTCACAAATCTTTCAAAGGTTTGCGAAGTTTTTTAAAGATTCCAAAAGATCTCACACAAACTGAAAGATCTCACATAGATTTTACATAATTTAAAAGGTTTCAATAAGTTCGAAAAGATTTAAAGCAAAATTCAAGATCTAATATATATTTACATATATTTCATCAATATTTCAAAGATTTTAGAAATTTTGAAAAAATTTAAAACAAAACTCCAAAAGATTTCACACACAATGCAATATCTAACATAAATTTTACATGCATTAATCATTTCGGCTGCATATTTTCTTTCTAACTTACACATATGTATGTTCAAAATGTTTTTAAAATTCAACAAATATCTTGTTTCATATCCGAAAATATATCATTCAAAAAGTCTAGTGGTATATTAACAAAAATGTTCTCTTGTCATTTCTATAGGTTTTCAAAACGTAAATTATTAAATTGTGTTTTCATCATATGACTTTATATGACAAGTGCATTTTATTTACCATCTGCAGAAATTAGATGCCGCAACATTTTAAAATTCTACCTTAAATAATAAAAAAATGAATTACTGACAAATTCTTTAAACTCTACATAAATTGAAATCTTTTTACCTTTCTCTTTAATATATTCTACTGTTATAATTCGCAAAATAAATGTTTAATTGGAACAAAATGACATACCATGAGGGTATAGTTAAATCTTTAAAAAAATGTATACATAGTCGTGTTTGATATCAAATTATTCAGTAATGGACAGATAGGTATAATATTAAATCATATTTCGACTTTAACTGTTCGTTAGAGAACACTACTTAGCATTAGCGCGTCAGAGTGGTAAAATAACGATTCCGCGAGCCGTCCCCTCTGTTGGCGCAAATCTGTAGCATTCCTCGGAAAAAACTGAGGGGAGAAACGAGGAAGTACACAATGATTGGAGGAAGAATGAGATGAGGCAAAAAGAGATGAGAAATTATGCGACAGCAGGTACTTCTCGCCCCGTGTCCCTACGTTCCTCGGAATTTCTCGCTCCGGTACAACACTACTCGAAATGATACTAATTGAAAAAGTTAACAGGATCGCAATAGAATCTGAAATTTACAAATAGATCAAACGGGTATTTAAGTCTTAGAGCAAAAATGATCATACTAACTGGGACAAACACATAGGCGATTTGCAGTTTGCAATAAATAATAGCAAAACCTCGTCAACATAATTCACCCCAGAATTTAAAACAATTAGATCGTGAGTTAGAACCAATTCAATCACTCAGAAAAAATATTGAAAATGATAGCGAAATAGAGTTTTAAAGCGCTGATAAATGGACAGGTATACTAGGAAGGTTACAAATTATAAAAGACGAAGTCTAGAAATATTTAGTCCAATGAAATAAAAGACAAGCTAATAATTATAATTTAAGAAGAGGACCAGTAGAATTAAAAATAGGATATAGGGTCTCGACAAGAATAAAGAAAGTGTCAAACAAAGCGGATAAAAAGGCGGGAAGACTATTTAACCAATATGAAGGTCCCTTCATAATAAAAAAAAAAATCTCCCCGACAATTTATGAACTGAAAAACCATAAAGGAAAAAGTATATGTGAATTGAACGTAAACGATGTTAAACTAGATAGTTCATTTAAGAAATAGCGCCCCATATGTATGACAACCTTAATCCTTCATTGAGAGAACGCCTCTATACAAATAGTATGGAGGCAGTCTCTCAAGGAGACTAGGAGATCCTTCGTATAAATAGACAATAGGATAAGGCTAACCTCTGCACTTGAAGGAAGACATTTTAGACATGGGAGATAAGGGGAAACACGAATGGAGAATTTTGCAGAAATTGGTTCCAAGCTGGAGTCTGTTGCACAGAAAACTCCTAAACCACTCTAAATAATTCACCATAATTCCCGATACTTTCATTTTGGCCAAGAGCAGGTCGCGAGCAGGAGTATCGAAAGCACGCATCAGATCATGTGACAGAGTAACCTCTGAACTATCAAGGGCATTGCCAATATCTTCAGAGATGTGGTGGAGTATGGTGGTCGCATATAAACCTTTTCCAAAGCGAGATTGCACACGAGATAACAAAGTATGTTTATTAATCAATTTTTGTGAATTGATCTACGCATGATTTTTCTCGAATATTGGAAAGAAAAGAAAGAATAGTCATTAGACGAAGATCCTAATAAGTTCTTAGACGATCATCTTCAGATATAGGGCGAATGATCCCAACTTTTCAACGTAACAGCTGTAAAAAACATGAAAGATATTGATAAAATGAGATATTTCGGGTTTCAATCGTGTAAAAAAATTACGAATTTAGCCGACGTTTTGTGAAAATTGCAATTTCTTCCTTCAGGTATACTCTCCATGATCCATGTGATTGCCCAGCACGCCTCACCGTAGAAACTGGTCAAACCTGATTGGCCAATCAAGTCTTTTTTCCGGGAGGATGGTAAGAATACTTTGATAGGTATTATATAAGTAGTCCCTATTTGTGTTATCAGGGGTGTTTTAAGATTTCAATTGTTTTTCTATGTTTTCCTGGAAAGATATTGTGTATTTTTCGATTATGGTTGTTTTGTCAAATATAATGTTATGACCCATTTCGATATAATGCTTAGCTAGTGCTGATTGTGGGAAATGTTTTAGCCTGCCTTTACTCGTCTCTGAGGTTTCTTTATACGTTAGATCACTGCTCTACCGGTTATTTAGTAGTTGTTCTATTTTCGCAGGTGGTTTAAATATGGTTTGGATGTTATGTTTGTTGAGAATTCTTCCTATTGGTTTCGTGACACCTGGAATGTACGATAAGACCGTGGTCGGCCCTCTTTCTGTAGTAGGTTGGGTTGACTTGTTTTTTGAGTGCATTTTCTTATTGCTTAATAAGTTTTTTTGTTTGTGTGTATATGTTTGTATAGGTAGGTTTTCTGTAAACTTCAGGTCCTAATGTATTATCAGATCTTCTGTAAACGTAGTACGTCCAAAAAGGCAGTTTTCCGTTATTTCAATTTCCATGATGAACTGGATATTAGGATGTAATCGATTAATGAAACCAAAAAACTTATTTAGTTCATCTGGGCCATGCCGCCAGATAACAACAGTGTCATCAACGTAACGGAACCATAATTCCGGTTTAAACTTGGATTGGTTGAAGATTTTAGTTTCTAGATGTTCTATAAAGATTTTGTCTATTAAAGGAGAGATTGGGGATCCCATTGCTGCTCCTGAGGTTTGTTTGTAAAATTGGATATTTAAAGAGAAGAAAGTATTATTAAGATAGTGTTATATCAACGGTATGAGCTCGGAAGAGAAGTTTGTAAAATATTTAATAATATCAATTGTATCAGAGATTGGTACTTTCGTAAAGAGAGATACTATGTAGAAACTCACTATGATGTCTTGGGGTAGAATATGAATCTGTTGTATTTTTTTGATAAAGCCAATTAGGTTTTGGACGTGGGTGATAAGAGTTTCCTGTAACAGGATTTAGTTTTGTAGCGAAGAAGCGTGCTAGGTTTTAAGTTGGTGAGTTTATTGCGCTGACGATCGGTCTAAGTGGAATGTTAGTTTTGTGGATTTTTAGGAGCCCTTACAGTCTTGGAGAGATGGGATTAGTAGGCATTAATTTAGATATTATTTAGGTGTCAAGTTTATAGTCTTAGGCAAGGATTTTTTTCTACTGGCTATTGTTTTTTTGGGGTACTCTTTAAGTTTTTTGTACGTTTCGTCAGTTTGAAGGTCCATGATTTTCTTGTTATAGACTGTTTTATTCATTAATACTGGTGTGTTTCCTTTATATGCTGGCAATATTAAGATATCTATCTTCCCATTTAGTTCTTTAATTGCGGTTTATTCTTGTTTATTATGTTTTAAGAGGGACCTTGGGCTTGGCATAAAATGTTAGCTGCCCTACGTCGTATGTCATTCGCTTTTTCGAGTGGAAGGATGTATATTGTGGATTCCGAATTGCTGACGATTTCTCGTTTATAGATTAGTTGAGCCTAAATGAACTAGAGAGAACGAGCAAATTAACCCAGTTAAACTTCTAGGTATCTGCTGCTTAAGAAAATTACATATTCGGTCTTTAAAATTTCGAGCATCTAGCATCGCTTACGAAAAAAAAATTAAAAATATATTTTCATGAAAAGAAATAATCCTCATCAGCAAACTGGCATTCCTAATATACAAGAGCTTGCACAAGAGCAAGAACTATGATAAAAAAATGTCTTGCATTTTTTGGAAAAACTTCGCCTAATTTTGATCCTTTTTTTAGATGTATTTAGCATATAGACATTATTGCAGATGCATTTAAGGTGAAACCTAGTTTGAAATTCCTATTTATTGAGCCTTGATGTCGTCAAGCTATAAAGCTATTTTCTAAGCCTAGCTAATGCCGGACACAGGATAAAGACATGCTGGGATGTTTTATCATCCCTGCCGCAATTTCGTGCATTCTGTTGTAGGGCTGTGCCCTATCTTGTGCAAGTGATAGTTCAGGTGTTTATGCTCTGTAACCATCTGAACTACTGTACTTATGTCTTTCTTGGGCAACCCCTGAATTTGTTGTCCGGATTCAGTTTTTGATGGTACTCCCGATGCAGCAAGACACTAGACCCAGTACCGGTTTACTGTGCTCTTTTCTGCAAGTTAATTTTATGCATTTTTGCATTCCCAAACCAGGTCTGATGGTAAGTCTGGTTTTCCAACTGCAGATAATGTCGCTTGGCTATACGATCAGATTGTTATCTGCCTGCCAGTAGCGTGTTCTTCTAGTAATTTCTCAACACAGCGAAGGATAGTCAGGATCTTCGCCTGAAAAAGGGTGGCATGCTGCCCAAACCGGATCCGTATCACCCTTCTTTTCACGCTATCATTAGTGCCTGATGCTGATCATGCGAGTCCTTTGGATCCGTCTGTCCACCATATTTTCCCTTGAAGGAGCAGATTATTATTTTCTTCCAACATATATCTGCATGGGATGCAGTTGAGCAAAATCCTGCCAAAGTTAAAACGTTTGATTATTTTATCTGGCCTCATTTCTACAATCAGCAGTGGGTAGATGTACCTAATGTACCTTGGGAGCCTAGTGTGCCTAGTTCCCCAAGAGACTTGCTTTCGACAGGTAGCCTCTCGTGTAACCCGGTTCATCAGTTTTCGCAACATGCAGGGTTTTTTTACAGAGCACGAATCCTATCACCGGTGTGGGCGTAGGTCTCAATGCGTTCAAGAGGCCCGTCAACTTACCCTTTGTAATCGTCACAGCCGTTCCTAAATCATTTTAAGTTTGACACGTGACCACTAAATCACGGCCGCATGCAGGAAACTTATTTAGCCTAAAAAGGTGACCGTTCACAGAAACGCACATCAGGATTGTGGACAGTATACCGCCCAATAAGTTAGTTCCTGATCGAATATTGGAACGGCAGCATAGAGCGCAGAATTTGCCAAGCAGCCTGCCTGTAGAACGTGCTCTTCTCTGCGCAGCGGAGAGGCTACAAACACCCAGGATGTAGGACTTCGAGCTGATTGGCTGGAACTATTTAGAAGCCGTGGAGTTCTCCTTCCAAAGTTCGGCAATAAAGCCCACTCTGCCATCCTTCCATGCTGAAGGTGCGGGTTGTAAAGCAATGCTTGCCTGAAATAGTTCTTTGAGATGGGAGATCATGAAATCTATGCGCGTTTGTGAGAGTGCTGGATAGAAGTTATCCGCCCATGGTGATATAAAGGGACAGAAGGATCCAACGGTCATTTTCACCTTCTTGATATCAACGCTCTTGGTGGGGAAATTCCAGTTGACCTTCTCCCTCCTCTAGCCACAGTCTTTCACATCACGGTCGGTTTGAATTCGCTCAGAAACTTTGAAATTGGAGTTCCATAAGTTGATGGAGCGTTGGTTTTTTGTTTTCGGGAAATTCACTATCATCGAACGTTATGAATCCGAGGCGAGCTACCGGATTTTTTTCCAGGATCTTGTGAAGCTTTACTGTGGTCGAAATTTGTTTTGATTCTTTGTAGAAGCCTATCCAATCTTGCTTTTTATAAATTCGTATATTTTTAGTGTGTTCTTGCTGAGGCGTCTAATAAATGTCCCAGTCTCAAGGCAACTTACTTATGTTTGCCCTATTTCAGAACACTCAAATCTTTTTATGGGGTTATTCCACATAGATATCCCACCATTCTGCTCCTTTTTTAGACCTAATTGTACTTGTAGGGCAATTTTTTCCTATGCTATAGTCAGAGCACTTCGCAGGGAATCCGCGGAGGAATATAGGTCCCAAAGTATATTCCTGGAGTTTCTGATCTTTGAGACCACGGGTTTTCTAAGAACTAACCGCAAAATGTTATATTTGTGGTCAGAGAGTGATTTCTCAGCGGAGACTCTACATCCCTTTACCTTGCTCCACGCTTCTTCCGAGTATAGAGTAAAATAAAAAACATCACTCCTGATTTTAATCTGGAATTTGGGAGCATCGCCACAATTCAGAATCTCTGACCGCTTAATGGCCGCCGGTATTCAATGAAATATCTTCCACCGTCGATAGCCTCTCTAGGTGTTGCCGGACACTTAGCATCGGCGAGGAATTAAGCCGAGATGATAAGTACCTCTATCCCTTCTCCACTTCTTATCCTCAGTCTCGCCTTAATAACAGTGACGCACCTGCAGCATATCTTTGGAACCAGATCGCATCCTTACCGTTAACGGCTATGCATGCCTTTGATGCTTTTTCGCGTGGCCCCTTATATATTTGCCACACCATTCCAAATACCAACGTACCTATGCTGTGATGCAAATTAATCTGCATCATGAAGATTCTTGCCTTAGCCATGGATAGGGCAATTCGAGGCGTCTTTGGAGAGATTTGGTCTCCCTATGGAGACCAGATACCTAGCAGTATTACCTAGCAGTTAACCAGACCCACTCCTATATACGGTAGGTGATCCAGAGCCGCAAGGGCCCTGATTGAAAATTTTGGGAGATAAACAACTATAATCTAGCCGCTCCATTTTATAATAGCTCCCTGCCTGTTGTAATACACTTTCCATGATTCCGTTCGTAGAATAGAGTTTTGGTCTCATATGTACCGGGAACCAGTACCGTCACTGCGGTACATTTGAAGATACTTCGTCCCATTGATCTCCAGGTATAAAGCTATAAAGCTATAAAGCTATAAAGCTATAAATCTATAAAGCCTATTGTCCCACAAACGTTTTTCTTCTCAAGTCAGTATTTCGCATTCGCATTCGCATTCACCGGTATCGGGTTTGTATCGTGTCGGTTTTAGCGCAACTCGAATTTAAATCGGGAAGTCTATGTATCGGCTCAGGATCGAGTCGGGGTTTCGATACTCCTTCGGCAGATGTGCTCTTCTCAATTGAACCGAGTGAAGAGGGAAATCTGACAACGGGCTGACGTCACTCGATCCCCCCTGCCTCCTCCAATACCTGGCTAAACCGGTTATAGCTAGAGTGAAAATGCTGAGATTTATTTCCCCCATAGTAGAAGATGTGTACTTTGGCTTAGTAGTAATAATTCGAAACACCGAAATGCGATTATGCCGATTATAGAAACTATTTGCGACCTTTATTGAATTCAGAAATTTTTTTAAATGAAAAAGAATCTATTCTTTAATATGTGGCAATATTTAACAGTTTATTCAAAAGGAGCAAATATGAATCAGATATGAAAAACTGAGCAACTACTAGCTGAATTGTTTTAAATAAAATGCATTTGACTTATTCTTCAAAATTTCGGAGTACAATTTTTCGGCATAATAGTTGAACTAAACAAAAAAATGTTGATAAACAGACGATTTTGTTGGAAGACGCTTAAGTTTTCAACATTCAAGTTGAAATTTCAATAAATACTGAAATGGGTATATTGTTACTTAAGAAAATAAATTTTTTACCAGAAAAAAGATTTCTCAACAAAATAGTTAAATATAGACTAATTTTTCACCAAATGTATGAATTTTTAGACATAACGGTAAATTTTTAAATCATGAAGATAAATTTTCTACTAGAAATGAAACATTTGCATTTTCAATTAAGAAATTAATTTTCCACTTGAAAATAAAACGAACTTTCAAAAAAATTTGAATTTTCAATTAAAGACAGTATTTTTCAAATAAAACGATGAACCTTGAACTGCAATAATTAAATTTTCAATTATGATATAAATTTTCAACCAATCGGAACGTTTTTTTAAAGTAATAGTTAAATTGTTAAAGAATAAAATGAACTTACCTTAATTCACGTCAACTTTGAAACATGGAGTTGCATTTTTAATTAAGACACTTCATTTTCCAACAAAAGGACAAATTAAAAAATTTTTTTTTTTAATTAAACAATAAAACGTGTTTTCAAGAATATAGTTAAATTTTCAACCGAATAATCAATTTGCAAAGAAAAGTTAAATTTTTTATCAATATTAATATTGTTTGTAAGAATTATATTTGAGAGATTATATAATTGATTATTTTTACAGCTTATAAACACCTAGAATGCTAATTCACACCATTTCTTGTCAAAATAGTTTAAAACATAATAAAATTTGTAAAGATTTAATTCTTTCTGTAAATATCTGCAAACTACATTTGTTTATGCAATTTGTTTATCGCATAAGCAATTAGTGATCTTTGGTAACATTTTGCTTCGTAACATCATTGGATATATAATTTGAACATGATCAGAAAAAATCCGATTTCCTTTTGTTTGCCAACACCTCATATGTAAATATGGCTATGTAATCACTAATTAAAATAAAGAGATATGGATTTATCGCAAAAATATCTCAGAAAATGTCATTGTCAGAAACATTTCAGCAATTTCAGCATTTCAGTTTGGAAAATTCAAAAATGTGCATTTTTTATGCAATTCGTTCGTAAAATGAACAAATATTAACGCATAGGTACATTTGTTAATGTTATTTCCGTCGTAATTTGTTCAAATTTTTGCAATCAACTCCAACCCCTAGAATCTATCCCTATGAAAAACACCATAGCGGGGCTAGCTAAAAGATTCGCTGCCCCCGGCATTGTTCAAGAGCAACATTGTATGGGTGCGTTATTTTCGCCTTAATGTGTTCAAAGTTGTGCAACGAACTTCAACACTTAAAAACTGCTCATGGTGCAAATAACATCATGACAAAACACAGGGTTTGATTGCATACATTTGAATAAATTATGACAAAAATAATGGGTCCATATAAAGTGGATTATGGATAATTTGACGCCAGTGAACGATTTTGCTGTTCCCATCATGGTGCTTTGCACACGGCGGGTAGTTTTCAGGGGTTAAAGTTGGTTGCACAAATTTGAACAAATTCAGACGAAAACAATGAGCCCATATGAAATTAATGTTGAATAAGTTGGCGCTAGCATATCATTTTTCTGTTCCCATTATGTTATTTCGCGAAAAGGGGATAGTTTTTAGGGATTGAAGTTGTTTGCACCAATTTGAAAAAATTAGGAAGAAAAAAATTGGCCCACATAATGTTGATTTTGGATAATTTCGTGGACAGTGTCAAGTTTTTCTGGCTCCGCTATGGTGTTTTCCGCACAAAGGGTAGCTTTTAGAAGTTGAGGTTGTTTGCACAAATTTGAACAAATTAAGAAAAAAATAATGCGCTCATATATAAAGTTGATTCTGAATAATGTCGGGGCCAACGCACTAAGTGCCAGGCGACCGAAATTTTGGCCAAAATTAAACAGGTCTACGGATTCGGCTAAACATACTCGGTGGTTTTTGAGGTCGGTGATTACAAATATGCACTCAAAAATCCCAAATTCCAAACGGCGGACTCTATATAACTGCGAAGATTTTGAAAAATATATGGAATTGACTAAACATAGTTACTCGGGGGTTTTTGGGATGGCTGATTACGAATGTGTAGTCGAAAATTCCAAATTTAAATGGCGGACTCAAAATGGCAACAAAAATTTTGAAAAATATATGGAATCGACTAAAAATAGTTACTCGGGGGTTTTTGGGGTCGCTGATTACGAATATGTAGTCGAAAATTTCAAATTCAAAATGGTGGACTCAATATGGCGTCGAAGATTTTCAAAAATATATGCAATTGACGAAAAATAGTTACTCGGGGGTTTTTGGGTTTGCTGATTATGAATATGTAGTGACAAAAATAAAAATTCTAACTCTGACAAAATGTGGTGCTGGATTATTTCAAATCCCCATGTCTCTCACAAAATGGGGTACTGGATTATTGTGAATCCTCTTGCCTCGCACATAGCGAATGGCCAGAGTAGATACATTTGCTTACTAGTCTTCATCTGAAAGTTCTAGGTTATCTAAATAATTTGTAAGAAGATCAAGCTCTTCAAATTCATCGAGTATATTCATCTTCAGTATCTGACTCCGTTTCTATATCTGGATGGCTGTCGTTAGTACTTTTTTTTTTAATAACGAGTGAATCTTGTACTTCTTTCTGGAGATCCAACTGTTTCTCAGAAGACATTCGAGATTTTATACTCATTCTAAAAGCATTCGGATCTGATGAATACAATAACCTGTTAAATAAATCTTCAAGATTGTTTGAGGGACTATTCTTTCTGCTATTATTATGCCTGTGCATCCTGTAATCTTTGGTTTTATTTTCAGAAGCTTCTTCCCCTAGCATTCCTACGGGCAACACACTGTTGTTGAAAATTTCTCTACAATAAATTAATATCTTTTGGACTGTAGAGGGCATGAGGTATCAATTATAATGCAAAAAATAATTTTTACAGTGAAAATACATTTTGCTTCAAATGCAGTTGCATCAATGGGAAATTGACACGACAAGGCAATTAAAATCATTTAGAAATCCTCAACAAGCCCTACTTGCAGTGTTTTTGTTATTCGTATTGCCACTATCTCCTGCTTTCGGCTTATCAAGCAGAAATCGAAATTTTTCCTACATAATGTTCTGGATGTACTTTTTTCGTACATTCATTTTATTTTTATTTTCTTCGCCCTTTACTTTCCAATTTTTGATATATTAATCTGTAAGTAATTTGTAAGCAGCAAGCAAGGAATCTAATCCATGTGTGAAGGGAAAAGATACCATAACATAAAGATTTCGGGTGTGCAGTAAAAATTCCAGAATCTCTGTCAGAAAAATTATTGAAACCTATTGGTGTTGAATGAAAAATAGGAAAATACTGAATTTAATTTGTATTTGTTATTATATTTAATACTTTACCATGAATCAAATCCAGATGCAGAGAAAAATTTATATTCATGCGACTTGAATCGGAAACAACAAAAAAGGTTGAAGTTTCTCTATTTCATTGTCAACTGCCTGTTTTTGGTTCAAGATGATTTCTTTCGATTTCTTTACGTAGAGTTACTGAATGGGACGAAAAAATTGAGGTTATTGAGAGCTTCCATTGTGCCATAATATAACGCCGTGTTGAGAACTTAAGCTCAAAGGAATAAGTAAAGTCGCAAATAAGTTTTTATGATTTTCTCATATCTTTAGATTATTATCATATCGCTGGCTATAAGTGGAATGGCCTGAGCTTCCATCACCCGTGTAGAAATGGAAATGGGGGCTAGTCGGGTACCCGACAAGTTGACCCCACTTTAAGTCGGGGGCTAGTCGGGACAACTGAGTATGTGCCCGACTAGTTCGGTCACGGTGAATTAG
>JAAAKG020151822.1:0-31259 GCA_010014905.2 Druon quercuslanigerum
CCTCACACTACTCCCCTCCCTACCGAGTGAGTCACGCCTACCCCAAAAGGGAAACGGCTTAATGGTGTAATAATAATAATCTGAATTTGACCACTTTTTTGAGCTTGTACCATTTTCTCCCTAGATGCAAAAAGTAAGGCAAAGCGTAGAGATTTGCTGGTCACACAGGCCAACAAAAAAAATCTGCATGAGATAAGTGACTATAGGCTATGTTCATGTATTTTGAACTGCTTAATTTGAATATGGCCTCAGAATTTCTCGTACATGTCACAGTTTTCCCCTAGATGTACGAAATAGGGGAAAATCTAGCGTTATTCTGGACGTTGTTTTGATAATACCAGTACACGAAAATAGACACATGAATTTTATATTCTTAAGTAGAGTGAGTTGGATAGACATAATTTGTACACAGTTATTCTCTAGTGTGCCTTCTTAAATATTGAATTTTGATGAGCAATTTTTCGTTTTAAATTTGTACTTTGGGACAGCTACGTGATAGGAAATTTTGCGTACTTTCTTATTTATAATTTCTCAACGAAGTCGTCTGAAGTTTTGGAATGTTATTAAACTGTGCTTTGATATAAGTTTTTTTAAAGCAAAAGTTGAAAATGACTAGGACTCAAGGTTGTTAACTATTTGCCAGTTACCCATTATATAAAATAAATAGTAAGAGAGTTCACATGAGCCCACGTCCAACCTGATCGTGCTAAATACTTAAAAATAGGCAGAAATATTCTCATCGTTACTAAAGTGACCGAATCCTCAAAGTTGAGACCATAAAACGGCTTTATTAAAATGCAATGTTGAAATTCAAACCTTTAGAAAAAAAGCAAAGGAATAAATATTATTCGTAATTTTTTTATAAGATAAATAAAATATTTAAAGCCTATCTTAAATATTCAAATTCTAATTCGGAGTCAGTTGTAAATAAGTCTCAATTTAACTTTTAAATTATGTTTCGCAATTAATGAAAGTTAATCAAATATCCCGTAAAAATCAAACACATTTAATCCTCTGCATTTGAACAGTTCTATTTTCCATACATTAAAAAATAGTATATTGCGTACAAAGGGAAAGAGCGTTCAGAAAATCGAAATTATTAAAAGTTTACAGTAAATTTTCAAAAAATTGCGTAAATTACCATACATTTTTTCGAATTTAAGAACTTCCCTAAATTTGCATAATTTTTTTACTTATGGATATTTTTATAAATTGCAATAATTTCTCAAATTTGTGGGCCCAAGTTAATTAAAAATCGAACAGACTGTGCATGAGCAAGCTACAGAATCTTTTCGGGATAAAATACTTTTAGATCTTTTCATTTACTTTCGAAGTCTACTAGAAACTTGAAACAACTTGAACCAGAGCTGCTCCGTATATAAAACCAATCGATTTATTTTAATTTTTAAACTTGGACTTCTGGTAATTAAATAAACAAAACCAGCCCGCTCTATATCAAATTCTAAAACCTTATGGAATTTTGGGCAATATTCACTCTTTTGCGGATTTTACGTGCTCCAGCACGGTTAGCTTGTTTATTTTATTGAAAAAAACGAGCCGTCACAAAATAACTTTGATTCTATATACCGAGCAGCTCTAGTTTAATTTTGTAAAGGGTATAACCGAACTTGATTTAATATACAGACTTACGTACCAGAACTTAATTCTATTTCACATGGAGCAGACGAATTATAGACGACTTTATTCATATTTTAGAGAATGTTTAAAAAAACGTGAGATTGAGGAAAGTGCTAAGAGATTTTTTTTAGATGTTTTCAAATAAAACAACTTTGCTTTTTTAGCTTCTTTTATATCTCATCTCGCTACTATAAAAAATGCGATTTTTCGTCAAAACAAATACAATTTTCTCTATTCATATATCCTAGCGCTAAATAATCTCTTCTGAAATATATGCACAATATTATAGTACCTTTTAAAGCAAATTGAGCTGAAAGATTTTTGAAATTCTGCCGTGATTATAAATTGTTTTGTCAATTTTCTCAGTGATCTCGAAATTGAACTAAAAGATCTGTCAGAATGAAATAGAAAAAATCAGATATCTATAATATTGTTTTGTATACTGCAACAAATTTGTTACTAAATCGGTGAAATACGTGTCTTCTAGAATTCTTCTAAAAAAACATTCTTTCCAGAAACGATTCTTTGACTTGTTGCATGCGAAATAGTTCGGGGTGCTGAACTCCAAGTCGCTGTCCATTGGACAATCTTACGAAAAACTAAATCAAATGCGTTGTATTCCCTAGGGTGGAAAAGTCATGACGTAGCGGGCAGACAGTAAAAAGGTCGTAAAATTGTCACTTTCGAAGCGATGTACAGGTCTCGATTAACAAATTTCCAGGCAGGCCGTTGAAAATATTTTTTTTTTTGCGAGTGATACAAACTTCACAAATGAACAAAATCAGCGCATCGCTTGACGGGAATGAGCATGAACTGTCATTACTTAGCGCTGCTTTTTTCGGCTAGATGGTGCGCTTAGACTAAATCATCGCAGACAACTTAAATCACTTTAGCCAAGTTCGGAGCAGTTAATATAAGGTTAGGCAGCATTCCACTTCAATCAATTTTTAATGTTTGTTCAAGCCTCCCCTACTTTTTTCACGATTAGTCTACTACCCTAAAATCCAAAGTGTGCAAATGACAAGGTTCCACCTCGGAAAAATCAAATCAAAAGGTGGTATCTAGTAGAAACCAAATTAAAATGTGCTACCGACTTGACGGCAACACAATTTATATGGGATTTGGCAGCTCAAGAGTTCGCCACATGAGTTATACCGTTTTCATTTTGTCTCTACGGGTTAGCGAATTTTCATTTAGTCTATCCAAGATGGAACCTTGTCACTCAGACACGTCAAATTGTCCTGAATGAATGCCACTGTAGATAGAATCCAGAATATAACTGAAACCAATTCAACATTTTTTTAATTTGAGACATACAAAACAAATGTGGCACAACATGCACACGGACTGTCCACGGAAACAGAAAAAAGTAAAAATATGTCATTCGTCAATCCCCTCTCTTACTGTCCTATGCAGAGAGAAAACGAGCGTATTACGAAAAGACTAACAATTTATCACAATAAGATTTCTCCATGAAAAAAATTACCGTAGTTATAACAGTTTCAAAATCCAAAAAAACAACGAAAATGAACATTTTAATCCAAACAACGCACGATATCAAAAAAAGTCAAGAGGCCGAAAACGTTGGTTTTTGAAATCCCTACAAGATTATCGTAATAACTTTTTGAACTTCTTCGAAAAATCGAAAATTCAAATTTTGATCGCAAAAAAAATAATAAAAAATAAAATATTGCATTTTGCGGTCAAACTATGCAAGATACGAAGAAAGATGTGAAGACAAACATTGTGCAACCAAAAAAGATCTACAAATTTGTTATAAATCACTTTTTTATAGGACGTGCAGTTTTTGTTTTTGTGTTTCTGTCTGTGATTCCTTAAAACAAAGACGTGGGCCTTGAGCAGGGTGTTTGCGGGTTAAAAAAGAGACACAGATCGATAAATGTTTTCAAGTTCATTTCTGTCCCCTATGAAGATCCAGCGTGGTCCTATCTGTGATTCTTTAAACCAAGGGGGCGGTTATCTAGCAAGCTAAATACGGATTCGAAAAGTGATATAGATGGATAAAATATTGTCAAGTTTATTTCGGCCTCGTATAAGGGTCTAGCCTGCTCCTGTCTGTGATTCTGTAAACCACAGGTGCGCGTGTCTAGCAGGGCGTTTGCGGTTTTAAAAAGGGACATAGATTAATAAATATTTTGAAGCTTGTTTTCGTTTCCTATAAGGGCCTAGTGTATTTCTATCCGTGATTCCTTAAACCAAAGGTCCGCGGGTGTCTAACCGGGTGTTTACGAATTTTTGTTCTCCGGAACTGGAAACTATTTTTTTTTTACTTACATTTCAGATAATCTGAAATGGAATTTCAGACAATCTGGGAGTATTTATCTAAATTGAACTTTTGAATAAAAATTATTTATACTAGCTGCTTCGGTTTTTTTATTTGCTTTTGTTAATGAGGGGTTGTAATGTCCGCAAATCTGATTAAAGTTTAAATATTGGTTAGATAGAATAAATATAAAATTAACGAATCCTTGAAGCTCTTAAGCTTCAAAATTTGAACAGAAATCACAAATTAATTTCATAATCTAGTGGAACATTTAAGTATTATAATGTAAACCTAAATATCTAAATTAAATCTTTTTTAAATCTACCTATTTATTAAATGTAAAAAACATAAAAATTATAATATATATTCCTCATTGAGTCCTGGCTTTTTAGTGAAACAGATTGGCCGAGATTTTATCGAAAAGATCTAAGCTGTTCGATGGCTTAATTGGCTAGGGTGTGCGATAGATATTTAGGTTTAGACCCAGGCTTAGGTACTCTAGGTAGGGTTCGAATCCCCAGCGAGTGTGATTTTTCAAAGCATTTCAGCGAGCGATTATGTTTTGTAAGTTGTAGGGCGTGCAATTGTATAATTTCAGAAATAAATTAAATTCAGTAGTAATACCATTTTTTGCTCAATGTATCATTATATTACATCATCTGTTTCGAGCTGCTGTATCGAATAGATCCCCGATGGGACCGGATAGGACCTGGATAAATCTTTTTAAACGCTCCGTACAGGTTCCGGATAGGCCCGAATACAAAATTGTATGCCGATTATATCCCGGCTAGAACCGGATAAGTCCGGGATAGAATTTTTAGCCGCTCCATACAGGTCCCGGATAGACCTTGATACGAAATTGTATGCCGATTAGTTCCTGGCTAGAATGGGATAAGACCCTGATAGAAACCTTCTTAGAGGCTGATCCGACCTGGTTGAAAAGCAGGTAGAACCCAATTGGCGCACAATTTCTTGCTCCGTTTAGAACCCAGATAGAACCCTGTATATTCCCTATTGCAAAATTCTTACAGGACTCCTGATTTACCCTGATAGAAACCCATGATTTAAAGGGGTTCTATCTAGGTTCTGTGTTCTAAAACAGGGGTGAAATCAACTAATTTCGCTCCGCTATACAGGCATCGGAAGTCGAATTCGCAGTAAAGATGTTATGATATTTAATTTTTCATTGTGGAAACTTAATTTTCTTTTAATTTTTTGTACGAAAAACGTCCTTTAGTATTTTTCTTAAGTTATTTGAATTTCGCGGTAATAATAACGGCGTTATTTGCGCTCATAAAATATTACATTATAATGATGCAGTAAGAAAGAAATTGAAAGGAAATTAAAATCGGTTCACGAAATGAGAAAGAAATTCTTTGATCCTGATAACGAAAATCTGGAAAGAAAGGACTTTCGAAGAGACGCGGCATCAATACGTATGTATGGTATACATACATATACCTTCTCAACTCTTGTAATCGAGTGAAAGCCTGTCATCTCGGAGGATCGGAAGTATTAAGAAGACCATTTCCGTAGATTATTCTTCGCGACTTGGATCAGGGATGGGTTGTGATGTGCCACTCGAGGTTTTCTACGTACAGTACATAAACGATGTAATATGCGTATAAAATAGTATAAAACCAAATATTATACGTAACCTCTTTTCTGAGCTTAATCGTTTTATGTTGAACTGTTTGTTATTACTATAATAACAGGTATGATAATACACAATTTGACAAAAAATATAGGTTACGTTTTTTGATCCATTACGACAATTACCCAACACACGAAGCTCCGGTGCGAAGCTCGCGAAAACATTCTATGACGAGGACTCTAATAAACACGCGTTGTTAACAAAATTTGTCCATAAAAATGATAAATAATAACAAATAATAAATTAGTTGTTTAACATTGACTGGTTATTTAAACAGCTTTTTTATAATACTGAATTTAAAATTCCCGCTTCTTTGGTCACATGATAAAATGTAAAATACATTTGTAAAAAACCCACGATGTATTAAACGTAGAAAAATACATTTTTGAAAAATCATAATGTACTACACGTAGTAATATACATGTAGAAAACTATGTAATATACATGATGTATTTAAGCACCCATCCCTGTCAGACGAGAATGAGGGTAAAGGAGCCAGTTATTTTCTTGACCATTTTTTCGAGTTGGCGCCGATTCTTTGATCAATAAATGGTGAGGCCGTTTCCCTATAGGTGGCAGATGTTATCACGCCGGTTTCGCAAGCTTTTCCTGAGCTTGCAACCTTTCAACGAATCCCGTCCGAGGTCACCACAGTATGATTATTTTAAATATTTTGATTCGAGCGTTGTTAAAAATTGTATCTTATTCCTTTAATAGAATATGACATCATATGGAAAGTAACAGAAAACATGATAAAACTAATTATTTTTCAACCATTTCCTTACTGCTGCAAACAAGTTGACAATTATCAATCCTGATCGCTTTTCAGATATCCATAGATGAACACAATGTTTTTTAATTACCAGAAAATGAACTGAAAATAACTACTTTATTTAATGAAGAAAAAGAAAAAAAAATTTACTTCCTTTTGTTAAGTATAATTCTTTGAACAACATCCAAAAGTTTTCATAATGAAACTATTTCGATTCTATTTTGGGAAAAAATTTATGGGTAACTAGGAAAATAATCCCATGCTTCTAAATTGTTAATAAAAGAGTTTTTGTGAATTTAAATTCCCTCATAAAATTTGACATGTATCATATTATTTTCTCCAAAAATGAAAAAACAAAAACATTTTTATGTGAATCTGAGTCTAAATTATGTTTTATTTTTATCAAAAAATTATAATTCGTAGAAAAGATGTTTTCAAATAGGCAATTACATAATAGAATTTTGTCTTTTTTTAATACGACCTTTCTTTTACTTTCTTAATTAGAAAGCATAATAAAAGACATTGTTAGGGGAATTTTCAAAAATAGGGTACCAGTTTTTTAAAGCAATTTTCAATATCTGTTTGAAGAGGAAAATTGACCATTCATAGATCGCGGAACTTATTGGGACAAAGAAAACTAAAATTAAATGTTTAATCAATATTTTGTGCCAAATTAATCTTTAAGATTTATCTATGTTTACAAAATAAGCGCAATTTTTTTAATTTGAAATATTTTTCACATTTGTCTAAGAGCTGTTGGCTAACTGGTCGTTATCGAACATATTACTTCGAAATAAATTATAACATTGGACTCGGTTCGAGCTGACCTTTATGAATGGCTGGTCACGTTATACTATGATTTGGAATTCAAATTTTTACGAGGGTAAAAAAGATAAGAGACTAAGGTCTTTCCTACTTGTGGTTTGGATTGCAATTTATCCCTCCTGAAGTTCTAACCCTTTAAAGTTTTATGAGTGTTTTACATGCTTTTCTGTGTAGATATGAAAAAATTGAATAATAATGTTTTAATTATTGGTATTTCAAATATTATTCTCTAATAAATAAAGGATTTTATATTATTTTTTAATAAGGTAATTTAAGTATCTAAAAAACACCGTTTTAATAATATTTATTTTTGGTGCTTTTAACTGAGATATACAGGAGAAAATATTATCTTATGTGAAGGAAGAAACAATTAAAAGCAAATTTCGTTCTTCTAAGTCTGTTTACTGCAATAGAATTTCTTAATTTAAAAAAAAAAGTATTTATTGTTATTTATTCAGGAGAATATGCATATGTATGTTAAATATTATAGTAAATTACCTATTGAATCCTATTTAGATGCTAAAAATTCGTTTATGTACATTTCGTAAGATTCGTAAATGTAAATTAAGATGGGGTAATTCGCATAGAATGATAACGAGATTTAGAAAGTGCGAATGTAGAATGCAGATGTAGTAATGAAATTTTGCATTAGATAAAGTCAGTTTCGTTTATCGTACATTACCTTTTGTAATAAGAAGGAAGTAAGTCAAGGATCAATTTCCAGGACAAAAGTTAGTAGCCCTCGACTTATCGCGAAGCTTGTCTGACCTTAACACTGATTGGTCGATACCCGAAAATAGCTAGGCACCTATCTGATCATGTGGCTTATTTAGAAATATCTACGTTTTATTGCACGCTTTCATTATCGTTATGCATTACTTCAGGAAGTGAAAAATACGCACCCGCAAATATACCTAATCAAAAAATTTAAGTTGTCCTATATAAATCAAACTTGGGAAAAGAGTTGTGCTATTCGACTGTAGCTTATGGGAAATAAATTTTGTTACTTTAATCAATATTCTCCTAGTGGGAGGGGGTGACAATTTTCTGGATCTTCATGGGTATTCTATATTTTGTGCAAGTATTTACTTTTTTAATGGTGATAGAAAAATTCTTCCAGTACAGTTTCGACCTGGGCTTTCACGCCCTTTCCATTCATCTTTGCTTGTCAAAATTTTAATATTTGACCTTCAAAAATTAAAGTAAAAAAAATTTACTTTTTTAAAAAAGGCATATATTTTCTTTTTTTCTAAGATTAAAATCATTTGCTTTGGCGATATTTACATCATTTAATAGCAACAAAAAAATTTTATTTTACTAAAATGTAGATACATTGTTTGAAGCCCTAATGACTGGTTACTATTTTTTGAATAAAAAAAATATATTTGGCAATATCTGAATAAGTATTCCGCGACGTAGGCAGAAAAGTACTGTAAGAATAATTTAATATGTCTTAGAGATTAACATAACATAGAATATTTCGTGGTCACCCCTAAACAATGGTTTAGGGGTGAGCAAAACTGATGCGGCTCGGGTCAGGTCGGGTCGGGTATGCGGGTTGGCCCGCAGATCTGAAATCAACCCGACAACACGCATTTAATTCACGAAACCCGCAAACGCTCAATAATGTCACAATCAATTTAAAAACATTAAAAGCTTTGTAAATCTGAAATTGAACAAACTAAAGCCCCTGTTAGGACTTCGTTAACTCGGGTTTTAAACCTTATTGTTTCAGTCAGGTGAACTCGAAAAAGTGCGTGAGCGCCAAACTTTCAAACTCGAAAGGTCATAAATGCTGATTGGATATGCGGAAGTGTCTCACAATTGGAATGTAAAATTTTACCATCACAAACACACATACCCACAGAGAAAATCAAATAAAAGCTTGTAAAAGTGTGTAACGTAATCCCAATTCGGTAAAATTTATTTAATTGCTGTTTAACTAATAATAATTATAAAACTCGTAAACTTGGTTTGATTACGAGTTCGCGGGTTGAATGCGGTTCGGCGGGCTCAATTCGGGTTGTTAGGTTGATTGCAGGCCAAACTGAAAATCCGACACGTACAAAACCTACAAGGCACGCGAGGCTCGGGTTTTTATTTGCACAACTCCGCAATGGTTTGTCCTTTAATTTAAACAGGTCTATGCACAAATATGACGGATGCATCAAGGTCGAACGCAAAACCTGAAATAAATACATTATTGAGCGCAATGCGCGAGTTCCGATAGACGCGCTCAATCTTGCAAGCGAAGCGAGCACCACGCATAGCGCGTCACGAGAATTTGAAAATAAGATTTTTTAGATTGATTTGACAAGAGGTAAAATTAAATGTAGAGGTGAGCCTGAACCAAAAAAAACAATATTTGGTGGGAAATGGGCTTTTTGCATCAAAAATGATTTAAAATCAAATATACATTGTGGAAAACGGATTTCTTTCGTACATTATTTTTGGTGAAATAATTTTTAAAAAAACATTAGGTAAAAATGGAGTTACGACCGCGGGGATATTCACTCGTCAACAAACTGTATAGAGTGCAGGAAGAAATAATAAGGAGACTAAACTGCCATGGACAGATTTTTGAATCTGATAGGAACAACAGGACTGTAAGTTCTCACGCACACATACAGTGAGAGTGAGACAGCTTTTGAAAATAAAGTATGTTTATCAGGTTATGCGATTTTGTTTTCTTTTGCCAAGTAAAATGAGTGTGTAAAAGGTGTAAACTATGATATAATAATTAATACTTTTGGTTACGTAAATATATAAGTCAAGTGGGTTTCATAAAATTACGGTAATTAAAGAAGTTCGTTATGAAAGTGGTAAGTATAGATACCAATTGCAAGATTTCATGTTCCTATTCTTTACTTACCACTTTTATAAATGCACTCCTCTGATAACCGCAATATTATGGCATTCACTTAACTGAAAGTATTAATCATATTACACATCTTTAACTCACTCATTTTAATTGACAGCTCAAAAACCTGTTGCCGGCAGCAAAAGAAAAGAAACTCGCACAACCTGATAAAAGTACGTTATTATTAAAAACTGTCGCTCTCGCACTTTTCTATGTGCATGAGCAGAGCACACGTGGTGCTTGCGCACTAATTAAAGAGCGATTGCTACTTACAGACCTGGCACTTACGGTGCCGTTGCTCCTGCCAAATCACATGTAAGGAGATCGGTCTCCTTATTACTCCTTCGTGACGGAATGATAAATATTAGGTCTTATTACGCATGTTTACGCCTTATTAGGCGATATTACGCATTAATACGCACTTATTACTTATCATTATAATACATATATTATTATACATCACGCCTTATTACAAAATTATTACGCAATTACTACAAAAGTATTACTGCACTATTAAAGAGTATTGCAGCAATATAATCGATTAAAACAGTGGAATACGTCAATATCAGGGAAACAAATCAGTTAAATTCAAGTGTAAACCACAGCTAAACTCAAATAACTATTCGCAAATTAAAATAACATTTTCGTAATCTTTGTACGTTGAGTTCATTTTTATGATAGATTACCAGACCTTTTTTTAGGGTACAACAAAAGTTAACGGAATGTGCAAGATATTGAATTTTCACACTTTTTCGTTTTATATACACAGGTGAAAAATCTGTCTACAGTACGGGAAAATTCTCATCGCTCACTACTTGCACGGGTCATATTCTTATTGTCGCATTCGCGCTCGATTGTTGACAGACATTTTTACATTTATTACTTATGATTGAGAAAGTATTAGAATTATCCGAAATTTGACAAAATTTGTTTTCAAAAAATCTTTACGTTTTGAGACCCCGTGAAGTCAAAAATGAAGTGTTGGCCATGGCGTCTGTTGTTTGTCCGTCTATCCGTACGTCACACTTTTTTAGGTCCTAAGAAAAAGAAGCAGAACGAGTTCGTCAACCAACATTTCTTGATCAAGGGTTATGGTTCATCCATCGAACATTCTATACAAAATCGAATATTCCGTTTTTAAGCCAAACATCGACAGATACGTGATATAAGTATTAAAGAAGAATTGTGGCTCTGCAAAATATTTATAATTTTTGTTTAGGCAATTTTTTTGTAGTACTCGGGTTTTTTGTTGTTTTTATGCATCGAAAATTAGTAAGTCGAAAATTTTAATTTTAATTCAAACGATGACCGATAATGAAAAAAAGTTTTAGAAAATAATTGTAGCTTTTTAAAAGTATGAAAACACAAATCCTATTTTGAGCAAAACAGCGCGAGATAGGAAAGAACGTCTGAAGAAAGAATTGTAGCTTTTTATTGAAAGGTAATGCAGAAAATAAACATACATTTAAAAATGTTTAACAAAAATCCAGCTCAAAGGTATTCAGAATACCTATGAAGATGCGTACAAATGCTGGGATTTGAAAGAGATATTTTTGGTAAGGTTTCATTCAAGTATTTCGAGTTCAAAGAATAAATATCCGTACGCGAAGCGCGAGATTCAACAGACGCGAGCCTCAGGTGTCTTTGGCCTTGCGAGCGAAACGAGCCGCGCGCGATGAGTACTCGCATGTGCCTTGCAGTGGGCAGATTCTTACATTCATATTCATTTTCTGAGCTTCTACCTTTCAATAAAAAGCTACAATCCTTTCTTAAGACATTCTGACCTACCTCGCGTTGTTAGGCTAAAAATGGAATTTTTATTTTCATAGCATTTTTGATAGATAATACATAAACTCCTACAAGCCTTCTTTCAGATTTTTCACGTATTTCGCGTCTTTTTTCGTAATATTGGAAATAATAATATTGGTTTCAAGAAGTGTTGTAGAAATTTTGAAACAATAAAATAACTTTAAACCATTTTCCCAATAATTCGCATCTTTTGCCTCAAAATTTGTATTTTTTTTCGTAGTTCTTTTAACCAAAATAGCAAGTCCCATAAAAAAATGGCTTGAATACATTGCGTAGGAATATTGAAAAGCTGAACTCCTCGCTAAATTTTTTTTCTTATCTGTCGTCGATTGGTTCAAAATATAATTTTGCGATCTTTTTTGCATAGAATTTTCGATAAATAAAACCAAAAAGACAAGGCCTATAAAAAAATGGTTAAAATACATTTTTTAGGACTTTTTAAAATCTATAATGTCTTTTTGAGATTTTTCCCGTATTTGGCGTCGTTTGGACCAAAATTTAAATTTCAGATTTTTAAATAGTATTTTCGAAAAATAAAACCAAAATGACTAGTGCTATCCAAAAATGGGCTTGAAAAATGTATCACTTCTTACAAGCTGCAATTCTTCTTTGGAACTTTTTGCTTATCTCGCGTCGTTTGGCTGAAAATTCGAATTTTATACTTTTTTATAGTAGTTTTGATCATTATCACCGAAATGACGATTTGTATAAAAAAATTGACCAAAAGGAATTTTATGTTGCTTCGCAAAAGCTGTAATTCTTCTTATATTTTTTTTCTGCATATTTTGCGTTGCTTGGCTCAAAATTTGAATTTCAGAGTTTTTTATAGTATTTTTGATAAATAAAACAAAAAAATCAAGTCTTATCAAAACATGGCTGAGGAAGGAATTAGAGATTATTTAAGAAGCTACAAATATTTTTTTATATTTTTTACTTATCGTCGTTTATTTAAATATATGAATTTTCGACTTATTTCTTTTCGACGAATAAAACCGTAACTGTTGTTTAAGGAACTCGTCCTTTCTTTCAGGACCCAAAAAATTGCGCCAAAGCTCAATTTGATCCGTTCCTTCTTTAGACAATCATTGGCTTTACGGACGCATGGACAGACAGACAGACAGACTGACATGCGCTATCACGAAAATTTAATTTTCGCCCTAAGGAGGTCTCAAACTGTAGAGATCCGTTGAAAAACTAAGATATGAAATTTCGGAAAATCCTAATATTTTCTCACTGATAAATGATGAAAATCTAATAAAAAAACTAACCAAGGGGGTCTAACTATGGGTCTGAGGGTAAAAAAAGTATTCACATTTTTGACAACGTTTAAATAATTGTTTCCTAAGAAATCATTTCTATTTAAATCACCCCTTTTTCCAAAAAAATTATTGACACATTTGTAAATAGGAGAAGAATTTTCCCGGTTTCTTGAAAACTTTTCAGTGACAAGAATCCACATATAAAAAAATCGCCAAGACCCAGGAATCGAAATTTTAAGTACGGCGAATTAGAAAAATACTCATTTTGGTATTTGATGAAATTATCTTTATAACTTGTCGTTTAAACATTTTTATAATCATGTGTGGGGGTCTTTAGCATAGAAATGCCCACAAAATATTGACTTTAGATTCGTGATCCCAAAAACCCCAAAAACCTTCGTAAAGCAAATTTGGCTGAAATCGTGTGATTTTAAAATATTCTGTCCTCCATATAGGATTGTTGTCCACCATCTTGGATCGGTCATGTTGAATTTCGCCAACCTACCTTACCAACTTTTGAGGGCCGTCAATTACCAACAATTTAAGTCCAAAACAATCGAAATGGTAGGCCGTATTTTTTTCTAAGCTTTTTGGTCCAAACACTCGATTTTTATCTCGTTTTCGGTCATTATTCTGTGTCACCATATCGAAATTTTCAAAAAGGCCACACGGGCCCACAGGGCAGTTCCAAAATGGAACATTTTAAGCCCAAAATCATTAAAATCCATCGAAAAGAATTTTGGAGAGAGCGGTCTTACGGTTGAGATAGAACGTCAAAATTTGAATTTTCGATTTTTCAAGAAAATTCCAAAAGTTGTTATGATAATCTGGCAGGGTATTCAAAAAGCAACATTTTTCTTCTCTTGACGTTTCTTTATATCGTGCGTTATTTCGTTTAGAATGTTCATTTTCGTGTGCTTTTTGGAATTATTTAAATGCTGTAACTCTAGTAATTTTGTTTTTATCAAAAACAGTAATTAACAAAAATTGTTTGTCTGGTATAGTACTATAAATAATTGCACAGAGAGTTTTTGAATCCAATCTGTCAATTCTTTGGAAAGTTATCGTGCTAACAAACTAAAAATCTACAGACACACAGCCACAAAGAGACAGACACACATATACAGGCAGACTCATTCATAAGAACCAGTTTTTGGATACAGGAGCTTTCAAAACGTGGAAATTTGATAAAAACTGGGGGGAGGTGAAATTTTACGCAAGTCTAATAACTTCTCTGATGAGAATGTAAAAATATATTTTCTTATTTTTTTGAATAAAATAAATGTCTGTCATACTAGGATTCCACGATCTTCAATTTTTATTTTCTTAGAACAAAATCATATTTTTTTGGATGCAACATTTTCTTATTTTACTCAGTTTTCCAATATCTCGAGATCATGGTTTTATTCTTTGAAAAAATTGAACTTTCTTTTCTTAATCGCTATCCAACATTTTCCAAGCTTTATCCAAGCTTTTTAAAACTAAACTCTATTTACACATATTCAGAAACATAGCGTCTTATAAGCTTAATTTTATTTTATTTTAAATTAAATTGCTTAACAAATTTCACAGGCAAGCTTGCTTCAGTTTTTATTTAGTGTAGCGTTTTATTGCTTTTTTCATTGAGATTATCAACTTCCACACCCATTTCCTCGAACCTGGATGTCTTTATATAATCAAAATTTTTTACCCTCACTTCAGTAACACATCGACTTAGGAGTGAACTTTTGTTTCATCTTTAAATAGTGATTTCGATTTTGCAGAATGTTTTTTCGCTGTTTGGAGAAATTCCTATTTTGTTGGTTAGCTATATGCACTGCACACCTTCATTTAATCATAATATTTTACACCTATCATGATTGATACAAAATGTTACTAATCCGGATAGAATAGCTTTTGTGATGTGCGAGACATAAGGTACTATACATAGATTTATTAAGTACGGCCTGTTCTAAAATATTTCTAAAACTGAAGAAAATAAAATGCAAAAAAACAGTGTGACCAATTAGATTATGTTAAATATATTGGATAGTCAAAAAAGAAAGGTCTCTTCATTTTTGTTAGATATTGTAATTCCTTCAGGGTAGGAAGAATAAATCGTTTTTCTCTATACCAAAATCTGAGCCGACAGAATTAATTGACAGAATGAAATTCCCATACCATCCAATACGTTAGGTTCTGTAGTACCATTTCCGTCTAATTTCACCCGCAGAGTAGTAGGGAAAGCCACTGACTCGAACGCCTCCAGTCGACAGTCTTGGGCGACCTCGCATCTAGCAACCATCAGAGGAGTAGTCGAAAATGTCCGGTCTTGCAAGAAACCTCTTCAAACATTGTGTGAAAATGCCTATGACTATTTTTTAATTCTTTACCATTACTCCAACCAATCCAGCTTGATGTGAACATAACATAATCACACTCAAGAGCTTTCAATACAATCACATATCCTTGAACCTTCATTAAAAAACTACCTGTAAGTTTTTGCTCGTTCGATGTTGAGACCGTACTTTTATGAAATCGAAAAAGGCTTGGAAAAGGTTGGAGGTCAATGATGGCCAAGATGCGCAAGCGCTTGGCCATTCAATATCAGGAGAAACCGGAGGGACGACAGGTGTCGCCTTGCAGTTGAAGGGCTGATGCACCGTAAATTTAAACGAGGGGTAGGACGAAGATTTATCAATTTTTTGAGAGTCACTCCCTTCAATGTGGTTCTCAGTGTGCAATGAAGGGATAAAAGATTAAAATCTATGTGAAGTACAGAAACACAGTGTTCAGTGATTCAAAATAACTCCAAATTTTTGCAACAGTCTGAAGAACTTGAATACTAAGGTCGAATTTTGCATAAATTTCCTGGAAAAATGTAGTTTGTGTAGCTATTTCACCGAGCGCAGGAGCCACTACTTTTGTTTTATTCCGGAGTCGGTAGCTATCAACATGATCGATTCTTTTCCGCGACCTTCGCATCGACCATTTAAGAACAATTCTCGAAATTAGTTTATCCGTATACCTGACCTTCCAAGCAAATAAGTGAGCACTGAAAAAATTGACCAAGAATGTAGTTTCCACTCTCTCTCTTTTCGCCGCATGACAATCTCTTCAAAATATTATTTAATCTATTGTAAGCGCTTGAATAAGATATCGCATTTTTCAAGCAATTTCGCTCAATAAACACTCGCGAATACGTGATTGTCATACTTAAGGATTATCTGAATACTTTCCATCAGAAAAAGAAGAAACAAAATTCACAAGATAATAATAAATATAGAAAAACGCGTTCTTGATTGTAAAAATATACGTCCATGAGCGAGTAAGGTTGTCCCACCGATTGACAATTTCTATTGAAATGCAAAATGAATTGCGCAAGCTCAGTACCTTGACGACCAGGACGCCTGTTAACGCTGCTTGCACTTAGAGACACTCATATCAAAGTTTTGCCGTCTGCTCACATAAAATTTTCGCGGCATGAGGCACATCCTGCAGCCGAATGACCTAAATCAATGTGAAGTTAACTTTACCAAAAAATAAAATGAAAAAAATATACATAATAAAAAATAGTGCATCTTATTAAATTTTCTACAACGAAATTGGCTGTGCTATTTGGAGCTTAATTCGCAGGTGTTCGATAAATGGTTTGCAACGCGTCGGTTTATCTAAGAAAATTTATAAAATATTTTTGCGAAGCACTTTCTACACGCATCATTTTCAAATGAGCATAGACAGTATTGCACTCAAAATTAATGTTTATTGTGCTGATGTGAATTTAAAGTCGCAAAGTATAAAACTGGCTCAATTGAATTTTAATATTGAACTCCGTGGAGCTGTTTTCGAAGCCTATGTCCTTTCGTGATATTTTACGGAAATGTGTCGAGAAGGCGAAAAGAATTGTAGGATTAGTTATAAACATTTGAGACTTGTTGAAAAATTGATGTTATTAGAAAATACAATGGTAAAAGAATGACTTAGTTGCTTAATTTTGAAGAAAAGAAGATAGGTCGTGTTTCCACAAGATGACTAAATACGGATTTGCCAGACTAACTTTATGGAGAACAAGAAGACATTCATCGCAACCGACAAATCAGGAAAACAACCCCCTCATGTAGGCAACATTTTCTTTGTTTGAAAATTCAAAGTCATTTCTCACGCTCGCTTCTATATGTTAAGCAATCCGAACACAGTAATATGCTTTTGTTGTTAATTTAAGCAGTGCCTTAGTGTACAAACTTACACAATGTACTTTTACGCTATTACTTTCTTTCGTGGTAAACAAATTCCATATTTAGGTAGTTTGATGTACACTTACAAAATGCAATTGTAAACTGATATCTTTTTATCTATTACGAATTTAGTTCTATAAATATTTTAATGCACAATTTTGCACGTGGTGAGAAAAAAAAGTTCTTAAAAGTAGAAATTAATTGAAAAGTAAAATAAACGTTTGCTTATTATTAAAAATGTAATGTATTCCTACAAATTATAGCTAAAATTAAAAAGAAAAACGTAAGTTTTCCATTCAGAGTTGTATTGTTCTGCATTTTAGTAAAATAATTCGAAGTTTAAGAGCTCAGTGTCTGAATCTCAGAATCGATTCTTAAATTTGAACAAATTTTACTAAAAATGAAATCATTTGAGTTTAAATCTAGATAAGTTTTACTGAATTTAATATTCAAAACTTAAATACGCAATAAATATGAAATTGACCCAAAAAAAAAAGAATTTTGCGCATTGAAAATTTTGTTTGATAACTAAGATGGTGGATTTAACCAAAATATTCGGTTGAATTAACAAGAAAAAGTAATTATATTGCTCCGATTTAAAGGATTTTAATACATATAATGGGCTTAGTATCTGTACTTATGTGTACACAATAGTAGCACAAACAATTTTTGTACATTTTTTAAATAAATCTGAGTGTACCTGCCACATTTGGTTGTTATCGATCTTGCTTCTGTTGCTCCCTGCTTTTGCAGCTACGTGGAAAATCGAAGATTTAGCTTCGCTTCCTTATCGCTTGCCGTGTCGCATTAAATATAATAAAAAAAGTTGAAAGGAGTTATATGCACGCAAACTTTTCTCGACTGGCGATTTTAACCCTGAACTCGGCATAGCATTTAAATTTCTTTGTTAGATTATCGCAATGCCTATATTGTGATACACGATTATGCTATTTTAAAATAAAATATGTTTAAAGAAATAATAACGATAATGCATATGCATTATGAATTTCTGCTACTTATGATGTACTCATGATTATTTTGATTTATTATTAATTTATATATTTATAAAGATATTGATTTTAATTTTTAAAGGGTTTTTAAAGATAGAGTAAGATTAAAAAGAACTGTAGAGTATACAGTAAATATTACCCCTAATTTATCGATGACTATTCGTGTAGTTATAAGTGAACCGATCATACAGTTCCTTAACTATATTTGATTTTTTTCAAACCTTTTATTCCAACGTTTTTTGCATTTTTTTCGAACGAGACTGTCACATCGGGTCAATATGACCCACATCAATTTTCGGTAAGCTGCAGTTTAAATACTAAGAGTCCGAAAATGCTAAAAAAATTGTGGGATGATGCTGAAACATGTCAGAATGCATTGAAACTTTGAAAAAATAACAATTAAAGTGGCATTATATCCCAAATTTTTTTCTCGATATGTCAAGTTTTTCGCGAATACCATATTGAAATATAAATTTTTAAATCCTTTTAGGTAAAAATGCGCTCACCTAGGGTTAATATTAGAGAGTAAAGCATTGTTAAAGTGTACTTACTGTGTATAAGTTCCAGGCAATATTCAATACTGCGGACACGCTATTTCCGCATGAGGTTAATAAAAGAAAGTAAGTTTAACGCATGTGACAAAAATCAATAAATCGTTTATGGAATGACATAGATATTTTATATTATAATTTTGTAAGAAAATATGAATCAAACTAAAAAAAACTATTTTAGAAGGGCAAAATTCTACTAAAAAATTTAAGTTTTTCACCTCTTAAACATCACAAAATTTATGATGAACTGATCGCGCCCTCTAACGATCCTTTCTTAATTGTATGTTCTAAATTTGGAAGAAATTGTAAACGGTTTTGCCTTTTCCAAAAAATTCTCCGTTTGAATAAACTAAAGTCCGTCTGATAAGAATTTTGGTTTATACTTTTAGACCTTTGATTAGCCTTGTCTATGCGTACGGTAATTTATTTGCAAATCTCCAAATTTTTTTGTACACATTCTCGGTAGTTAATGCCTTTTTAATATCATATTATAATTAATTACATTTTTTCTTTTCATTTGCGTTAATTAACAAGCTGGAAAAATTGGAGAGGCGCTTAAAACCTCCAAACCCATTTAAAAAAATTTATATACACGAAAATATGAAGACAGTGAAAATAATAATTTTTAAGGCATATTTTGCTAACGCTTGAGATAAAGGTATTCATCAATCGGCACTAAATTCATTATATATTTTTGTCATCTTCTTTTTCGTATAGGGTAATCGGCTAATTCGTTGGTCAGCCCCCCCCCCCCACATTATTGGCTATCCTATTCAAAATTGATTATATGAAAGAATACAAATAAAAATACTAATAAATAGTGCAGGATGAAGAACAAACAATTCCGCAGCGTATTTGACAAGCTGCACTGAAAGACTTTTTGTTAGACTAAATGATAAAAATGAATGAGAATTTAGTATAATATCGTTTCAAAATAGGGGAAAAGGGTTTGTGCATCACAGATTAATATAGTGGGTTTCGGCCGTCAAAACTAATATTTTTGTTTGAAGAAATGGAAAGGATGTTACATTAACTCTTATAAAACTTGCGAGAATTTAAAATGCACTATATTAAAGTTGACAAGTGAAGTTAAAACTATAGTAATACATTTTATTCGAAAGACCGAAAACATATTTTGAAGTAGCCATACAAAGCGTATGAGAAGCTCACTACTATATGAAAAATAACTCACTCCGCCCAAAGATGTAGCCTTCAGAAGGAGGAACTCAATACACAAATGTGTTTAATTAAATATGTATTTAATTTATTCACTGCATACATAATCCGACGCTCAATCGCTATGAAAAATCGGAACGGCTGCGGCGAGATTCGAACCTAACTTACGTAAAGTACTAATCCACGCGGCTAACTTACATTATGGAATATTTGGCAAAAATCTCGGAAAACCGTCGTCGCTTGAAAACTCAGAGCAGTATGACAAGTAGCTGGGCCCTTTTTCACGAGCGATTTGTTGCTACAGACTTTTTGTTAATAGATAGATAAAACACTTTACCACGTTCAATTATTAAGTTGATTTTTTATAAAACAGATTTTTTTTTTAAATGAACAAATAATATTCTTTTATGAATAACGTTCTCTAATTTGATATCTCAGTAACTCAGTATGATAAACTTGAGTGTATTTATAGATGTAATATTTTATAAATTGTACTCATTGAATTAAATCTTATTACCTTGGCGCATAAATTTCGTGAGAAAGAATTCCTAATATTTTAAATTCAATATTATGAATATAGTATGAATTGAAAATAGAAAGAGTTGACTTTTATTTATAATGTTGTGAAACATAACCTTTCGGCTCGATCGTAAAGTTGAGGAAACAGTCGAGGAGCATTCTCAAACGAAACCGTACGAAAAATATAGAATAATGATTTCATAGTTTGCTATGCGTCTCAGAGTTCTTTCAACTTTATATTGATAATATCAATTTCTAAAATTTATTTTCGAGATCATGATATTCACTATTTTCCGTATTCAAATTATTTTTCTAAAACGCAGTAAAAAGAATATCATTTGTCATAGTGTTAATTCTTGAAATGGAGATTCATAATATTTCGTATTTAGATTACTACTTTATCGTGTTCGTGTTTTAAATACTCGTATGATAATATTTAACTTCGGTTTTGTAATATGAATAAGTGTAATAAAACCTCGGTTTTCCCTAATTTGAAACGATATTATACTAAATTCTAATTCAGTTATTTTATTTATTCTAACAAATGGTCTCTCAGTGTGGGCTATTGCTGTGTATTGCGTTTGAATGCCGGAGTTCAAAGTTATTATTATTTTTCTAATAGTTACGATAGATTTACTTTAAAAATCTTGGATTTTTAATGGATATAGTGGTTAAAACTACTTGATAGTGGTATTATAACGAAAAAATGATGTATTTTATGTATTAAGAAATGGGTGGCCAATAAATTACCTCACGAATTATACGGATACATAGTCATTGACCACAATATTTGAAAAAAATGACTATTTTTATTGCAAAAATGTATCCAAGTAGCTTAAACTTTTTGTAGATTCTGCCCATAATTTTTTGTCACATTGTGTTACGCATAGTGCGTGGAAATCATGTCAAAAACAGTTTTTGGCTCCGGCCAATGATTATACGATTTATTGGCTAGTCACTATGCTTTCAAAATCAGTAATCTATAACCTGATGTGGCCAACAATGTGTCAAATGACTGTATTTCACCAAATTTCAGTGGCCAATACAATCATTAGCCTATGCTGATCACTATTTTTTAATGGCAAATGATTGCGTCTGTTGCCATTATTGTTAATTTCTTTCAATAGAAATTATCTACTACTTTTAACACTAAACTTTAATGTGAAAATAAGTATTATTTCAGGACTGATTTCAGGTATTAAATAAGACTCAAGTTCTCCTATTCAAAAACAGGACACCTAAAAAATAATACCGTAAAAAGAGATCTCTGGTTTTTACAGTATTACTATGGTAATTCAAATCTTTATAAAATTGATTATCCATCGGTGTGTTTTAGAATTTCGTTCAACTCTTATAGTGTTTTTTACAAATTGTTAAATTTAAAAAATCCTTAAGTGGCTAATGATTATACCCATTACGTTAATTTCTATTTCGATTTCCGTAACTTTGTTTATCCGACCCACTCTAATATGTAGACATTGAAATCGAAGGAATTTGATTTTAAGATTTCATATACGTAGAGCAAACCAGCTGATGTGGATCGATAAATGTTTATAATACCTCTGGGGTGTAAGTATAGCTAAACTCTTGGAAAACTTGCGAGTGAGGTACATGATTAATCGAGTAGACAACCTTTGGGAACGTTCACATATTACGTAACGCGCATGTGGGGGAAGGGGGTTCTGCTATAGCGCAGAGCCTATATTAAAGTTACATACATTTACTGTAGAAAAAGCGTTACGTAGAGGGGTTGGTGGGTCAAAAATGGCAAGAAAATGCGTTACGTAATATGTGAACGCCCCCTTTTGGGTTTAACCGGCGCGGCGCGCAGCTGCATCATATTTAACGTATGCTAGAGTAGCCAAGGCTGTCTTCGACTCTGTGGATAAAACAGAGAAAAGCAAAGGAAAACTCGGTCACATTTTGTGGGGACATACTATCTCACATGAGACAAGTCTCTTTGCGGCATGCCACATCTGCGGAATGTCATACCTGCGGTATATCATATCTGCAGCGTGTCACATTTGCGGCATGTCACGTCTGTGGCATATCTCATCTGCAGCATGTCATAAATACGGCATTTATTTGTAGCGGCTTCTCTCCCGCGCGGAATTTCTCACAGATAAATTGACATTTTTGCGGCATCTCTCACCACACCCATGTGCCTGGTCACTGGAATATTGAAAGTTCACACCCCTACCCATTTTTCAATCTCTTGTGGGGGAGATAAGACACAGCTGTGACTGGTACAGGTAAGGTCCCCACCCCTTTCCCAACGTCTCGTGTGGGGCGGGAAGATCCCTCGGTAACTGGTCAAAGGAATAATTTAAGTTCACACCTCTACCCCCTTTCCAGAGCGAAATAGAAGCCGCAAGGTAGAGATACCGCAGTTGTGACATGCCGTAGAAGTGACATGTCGCAGTAGTGCGCAAGCCGCAGATGTGACATTTCACAGCAGTGACATGCAGCAGATGTGACTTGCTGCATCTGATGAACCTCACGAAAACCTGCCAAACGATTATTTGTATTTTTGATCCACACAGATTTCAGTTTCCATCTTGGTTGAGTGAACATTTTTTTAAAGTTTTAACCAAACTTTTTTGCTGCAATCAATAAAACTTTCTTGTGAATTCAATTTGTTAATTTTCACCATTTTTTTTATTTCATAAAACGCTTTGGTTAAATGCAGTAAGATATTCATATTTGGCTAAATAAGCCAAATTTTACGAAATTTTTAGTGGGTCAATCAAAGATTTTATTGCCCATATGATAACTTTAGGTTTAATTAATCGACTCTGTAGATTTGTGGTCATCAGCTTCTGCTAAGCCGCACACTATTCATTTTATAACGACTTGGTCTGCAGTTCCACATGAATGGGGAGGATTGTGAAAAATAATATGATAATTCAAGTGCAGCATGTTAATATGAACGCAACGCTGCAGTGACACATTTTCAACATGAAATAAACTATTGAAAAAATAGCCATTCAAATGCACATTATAAAGTCGCTAACTGCATTAACGAATCATTTTTGGTACGAAAAATCTTGCGTTACAAAAGAACGTATTAAATAGCATGCGCCAAAAAATACTACGCGTTGTGGTTATTGTGATTGAATGTTCGCTGTCAATACGCAATTACCTTCTGAGTGTAAGACTTTTTCAGTTTGAACTTCATTTTACTTATCTTTTTATCAAATAAGTTCATAGAATAGTAGGTAAGTTTAGTCAGCCTACATAGACGTCTTTACTTTTTAAAAAGTTTTGATTAAATCTAAAGTTGATCCAGAACTTTTTATCGCTTTAAAACTTTTATTCATAGTTTATGAAAAGTTCTTTGTGTACTTCCTGTATGCCTAAAGCTGTTAACAACATCCCCGCAATGGCCACTCTTACCTATGCACCTAAAACATATTTAGATATTCTTATATGAAATACTTTTCTAAAAAAGTAAAATACTACACAGAATTATATACTGTAATATAACTTTCTTTACATTGTTTGAGTAAATATATGTAACAGTTGCATGTACTATTTCTCAATGATGGACAAAATTCTAAAAGCTAAGTTAAATAACATTTGATTTCAAAGTCAATGATAGTATAAATATAGCTTTGACACGCTGTGGCTCACCAAAATGTATGCAACCCGTCTTACAAGCCAATGATATTGTTATGTGCGTGCATACGGGCGTGCATACTTTTTGGTACGCCCCAGCGGGTCCACCCTGTATATTTAAAAAAAAATCACATTTTATAAAATTTAAATTTATATGACTTGAAACTGAAAATGCCTTCAAATTCAAAATTGAAACTTTTTCAATTTTAAGATTTAATATATAAAATTAAAATCTTAATCCTGTGTCGGTACCATACGATTTCAAGTCTAATTCTACCTTTACAATTTCGACATGTTGAAATTTAAAGTTTTTGCAATTAGAAAACCGGCAAATTTGAATGTATGTGAGTATGTAAATCTTCGGACAAATTTCAGCTATTGTTAGTAATTTCGATAAAAATTCTAGTATCCGTTCTCTTAGGTGTTCAAAAAACTAAAATAATTGTTGAAAAACAAATTAGGAGATGTTCAAAATTGAAATTTTTTGACTTACTGTAGTGCTTTTAATTATATTAGAGCGTATTTTTTGTATTATTCGTCATAGAACGCAGTTTAAAAAAAATATTTTCAGAAACAAAATGTTCTTTCACATTTTGGATTTTTCAAAAACTAATTTTTAAACTGAACTTCTAAAAAAACACTTTTTATTTCCTTCATTTTTATATACATGTCTTAGAATGTCCTTTATAAGCCTTGTAAACATCGAAATAGGAACTCTTAGTTTTTAAGAAATACTTAAGCACGTACGCTGTGACATGGTGTGCCCAGTGTAACGCCCATATTCGGGCATATGATTATAATATTTTTTTATTGTTCACGTCTTGTTGACATGGGTTTTCACATCATGTGCATCGTTTTGGCGTACGTTCTTAATTATTTCTTGTAAACTAAGGGAGATCCCATTTTCATATTTACAGGGCTTGCAGATGTCATTGTAAGGTATCTTCATAAAAAATGAAGACAATAACAAGTGTTTTTTTCTTCTTCAGAAATCCAGTTTAAATTTTAGTTTTTAGAAGCTCCAAAAAGTATATTTTCAAATATAATACACCGTAATATCATTAAAATAACGAAAATTTTGAATATTTACGAAAAAAAAGACAAACATGTTCAATTTTGAGTATCTCCTAAGTTATATAATGTTATCAATATTTATTTTTGGTGTTTTCTTTTAACACCTATAAGAAAATATATTAAAATTTTAATCAAAATTATTAGGAATAGCTGAAATCGTTCAGATGATTTGACATGGAATTGCTTATGTGTAACGTACTTTCTAAATTTGAATCAGCGAC
Source organism: Druon quercuslanigerum (assembly GCA_010014905.2). NCBI lineage: Eukaryota > Metazoa > Arthropoda > Insecta > Hymenoptera > Cynipidae > Druon > Druon quercuslanigerum. Next base: position 25,485 of record JAAAKG020151822.1, read on the forward strand.
AAGTATAACGCTGATTTCAATAAATGTATTTAGAAGGGGCATAAGAAGCCATAGAAACGCGAGAGCCTGCATGAAAAAATGCATGGTCGTTATAGAAGCTAGAGAAGTATGCCAGGACAGAAAATTATGGCGGAAAACAGTTAATAAGAAGAGTGTCAGTAGAGTAAATGACACCTGCAACAAAAGGCCTTGGATACTAATGGACCCAAGTGGGAAACCTCACATGATGACCTTGTGAAGATCTTCATTTGGGGTGATTACTAGAGAGATTAATCAGCAACCTGGGTCGGAGCAGTGTTGTGGAATGAACGTGTTATTTAAATAAATAACACGAGAATTCTAGATCAATCTAAAAAATTTTATAACCTCTTCCTCATACTACTCCCCTCCCCACCGAGTGAGTCACTCGAGTCCCCGAAAGGGAAACGGCTTAATGGTGTAATAATAATAATGTAATGTATATGTATACGCTGCTGAATAAGCAAAAATTTTATAGCAATTTCGCTGGGAGTGGGTGGAGTTTTTCAGGTTAGCACCCGCTCCTGCTGGGGCAATCTTTATTATGCAGAATACCATTTTTATGAAAATCTTGCGCACTACTCGTGTGCAGATGATTTCATGAGATTCTACGAGATTTTTGGGGAAAACTAAATCATACTTTGAAAATGATATAACCATGTGAGGTCTAATCGAAATATAACTTATTTTCAAAAAGTTAAAAATAGGGTCATCTGAATTTCTGAAAAATTAACTTTATCTATGTATGACAACTCAGTTATTTGTAAGTTGGTCAAATTATACAGTTTATAATTAAAAAAGAGTTATTAATATATGCATTGAAAATTTAACAAAAACAAAATGTATAATTTCAAATCAATGAGTAGTATTTTTTTTATTTTCATAACATTTTGGCATTGCAAATATTATTAAATTATTTTTAATTATAAAATTGGTATTTTTCTCCAGTTTGGCGTGATTTTCTTAGCAAATATACAAAAATTCCATTTAAAAAAATATGATCAAACTTGGTTGGCATATTCTTCTTGCATAGCCTCATGAAATCATCAACATAGAGCAAAATATTTTAAAATTTCGAAAATAAGGTAACACTATAATATCCAGTCAGTGGCATACTTATAGTAGGATAATCCACGAAATTTGGATGTTTTTAAAATGATAGATAAAAGTACATTTTAAGAAATCAGTTAAAAAGAAAAATGCTTGAAAATAAAATAATTTGGTTCTAAAAATACTTGTGAGAATGAAGTAATATAAATGTTTACTCAAAAAATGTAATTAGATTTTAATTCATAAATAGACATGCATATTTACAATATTATTTCCACTTGAAAGGTTGGGGAATTTCTTGAGCGGAAAGTTTTATGCAGTCGCTGGGACTCTAGATTGAATTTATCTATAATGGCAGTCATGCAATAATATTTAAATAGCACAAAACCTATCGTCTTGTCGGTTTCACTGCCCTTCTGTTGATATGTTTGTCACCGTGAGTTCGCTACCGTGCCACGCTTTTGCTCGTATTGATCTCGGCCCGCCCAACTTCCGCTCACCCCTTTTAACCCCTTTGTACCCAGAAATATTGTATACCTCACTGCAACCTATCTGCTGTCATCGATAAACAAAAAAACCAATTTGTACTTGTAATTGTCTGTCAGGAGAAACGAAATCACGCAGCTTTTCTTATCGTCCTCAGAAAAATAACTCGAATTTGCAATATATCATTCCAAATTAGTTTAAAACATTAAAAATGTCGAAAATTTTTAATTTTGTGTATTACTCATTTCCAATTCATTGTATGTTTAAAATTGAAGTAACTTTATGTACAGTTTACATGATTTGTTCTTAGCTGCTCAATTGAGCAATCAACTTAAGTTGATGGCTTAAATAATAGTTTAGAATAGTGTTTAGAATCTGAAAAATTGCACTCGATCCCAGCGAAACCGCGGTCAAATTTTAGCCATAACCACGTCTCACGACCATGAGATAGGTAGGTAGTCTGTGACGGAATCAATACGACGATCCGGCAAAAGTCTCGTGCCCCCTGAGGACACGGAGCGACTCAAGAATGACAGCCTTCTGCATTTTCCCCGAAAGTTCGTTAGCACAGACGTTGATGCGAAAAGTGCGATAGCTCTGGGTGTTTCTCGCATCACAGAGCATGCAGTTGTTCCATGTAATTCACTCGTTCAGGGGTTACACTCGCTTTGTAGCATTCTATCAAGTCGTGATTTTGTCGCTCCGTCTACCTAAAAGCCCCAAGATTCCGCCGATACATCGCATTGACTCCATCTAAATTGGCTCCCCCAGCTCTAGAGTGGTCTGCATTGTTGACCGACCCATGTGCAGGAGCTCTGCGCGTTCTATTGCCTTAAACCGCTCTTACAACAATGTTTGGTGTTATCATTGTTGTTCCCACGAGAAGCTAGGGAAAAGGGTTCATCCATCCTTGTAGAGCCTCACATATAAGGATAAGGCTGGGCACTTTGAGAGGTCGCCCGGTATCTCAGAGTCACCGTTCTAGACACCTCACCCAGGTGCCATCCAGCTTTCGGCACGGGTTTCACACCTCCGCTTGGGGGTTAATTCCTCAGGGACCACTCCTGGACAATTGTTCGCAACTGCTTATTAATTTTTTGTAACCATATTCAGCAAAAACGCTTGGTACAGAGACCCTCTATTCGCAACCCGAGGACGCGTACGGTGGCTTTGTCATAGGTCCTTCGGTTTGATTCTAGACGAATCAAAACCAAACCGAATATATATGGGGCATTATTTTCCAAATCGACCCCCCCCCCTCCCGCTATCCATAATTTGGAGCAACGTAGAGGTTGGATAAGGGCTCATTTTAAAGGTATACTTATACAGTTTATAATAATGACTGCCTTTTCCAAAAAAACCCAAATGTCGGTTCTAATATGGCGCCTAAAAAGTGCAAACTTTCAAAAATCTTGGCAAAAAACATTCGTAAAAATATAGAGGACCACAAACCTTTGTGTTTTATTGTTTAATTTTTTTATTTTCTGTACGCCAATGACAGATCATGTCATAAATTTAAAAATTTTCATATAGCGGATCCAATATAGCGGCTGAAAACTCCTAAAATGCGTATTTTGGCCCGAATAAGGGTAAAACCGTCATTACAACCGACTTGTGAGGGCGGTTATAAGCGTTTAGAATCTCGCTGAATACAGATGTACCATTTAAATTTTTAAATCCAAAATGGCGTATCAATATGGCGGCCTGAAACTCCTAAAATGGGTATTTTGGCTCTAATAAAGGTACAACCATAAATGGAACCGTCTTGTAAGTTGGGTTATGAAGGCTTATGATATCGCTAACTAATAATGTAGCAATTAATATCAAAATTCAAAATGGCTGATCCAATGTGGCAGCTTAAAACTACCAAAATGTTTTTTTTTCGGTCTCATAAGTGTACCATTCGTATGACGGACTTTTAAGCGCACCTACAAAGGTTAATAGTATCGCTGATTACAGATGTAGCGTTTAAATTTAAAATTTGTAAACGGTGTATCCAAATATGGCGGACAAAAGATTCTATAATTTTTATTACAGAACTAAGAATTGCTTGCCTTACAGCTGCATAGAACCTTCAAAATTTGTATTATGACTTTTTAGCCTATTAAGTACTTGAAAGAATGGTTACAGAAAATATAATTCAATTGAATAATCATAAAATGAACTCATAAAAGAATAATTTCAAAATGAGCTCTCTGTGTTTAGCAGGGTTGAGACTGCAAAGAAATGAAAAATTATGTCATGCCCACATTTCTCTTTTTTTCGTTTATTATTTTATTTTAATTTTGTTCTTTAATTTTGTATTTATTTTATCTATTTTTATTTTATTTTTTTTCATTTTTTATAAATTTAAGTGTACTGTCTTTTTCTGTGATATATTATTTTAACGAAGATTCTGTATTAAAACATAAAAGTTCAATATTTTTATCAGATAGTTTGAAGCATGATACTTCTGCCGTGTACACAACTCAGAAGCAACTTATTCAGGAAATAAGAAGAACTATTAGGAATGACAAAAAACTTATATACATGACAGATGGTGCAAATCAACATTCCAAAAATCGATTTTAAATAACTAATTTGCGTAACCACAAACAAGATTTTGGGTTAGAAGTGGAATGGCTGTTACTGCACACGGCAAAAGCGAATGCGATGGTTTAGAAGCTATATTCAAACGAGAAGCTTATCGAATAAGCCTTCCACGAAAACCAACAGAAGCTATATTCACATCGCAAACTCCGTTTTATTGGGCAAGAAATCATTTCGAAAATATTAAGATATTCTATTTTAGCTAAACTGATCATACTAAAACTACGCGCCAATTAAATAAAAGATTTAGCGAAGCTCTACATATAAATGAAATTTCAAAATGTCACTCTTTCACTGTCAATCAATAACAGACTTGGATAATGAAAAGGTACTAAAAAACTTATTTAATTTAAGAAATCATTTTAAAATTTAATTCGTTCAACAAAAATCATCAAATCTTTCAAGTTTTTACCTACTTAAACTTAAAAAAAAATAAAATTAAAATAGATAAAATAAATACAAAATTAAAGAACAAAATTAAAATTAAAAAAATTAACGAAAAAAGAGAAATGTGGGTATGACATAATTTTTCATTTTATTGCAGTCTCAACGCTGCTGAACACATAGAGCTTATTGTGAAATTAATCTTTTCCGAGTTCATGCTACCATTATTCAATTGAATTATATTTTCTGTAACCATTCTTTCAAGTACTTAATACGCTAAAAGGCCATAATGAAAATCTTGAAGGTTCTAAGCAGCCGTAAGGCTAGCAATTTTTAGTTCTGTAATAAAAATTAAAGAATTATTTGTCCACCATTTTGGATACACCGTTTAGAATTTTTTAATTTAAACGCTACATCTGTAATCAGCGATACTATTAACCTTCGTAGGCGCTTAAAAGTCCGTCATACGATTAGTACACTTATGTGACCGAAAAAAAAACATTTTAGAAGTTAAAAGCTGCCATATTAGATCAGCCATTTTGAATTTTAATATTAATTGCTACATTATTAATCAGCGATATCATAAGCCTTCATAACTGCACTCGCAAGACGGATCCATTTATGGTTTCACCCTTATTCGAGCCAAAATACCCATTTTAGGTGTTTCAGGCCGCCATATTGGATACGCCATTTTGGATTAGAAAACTAAAATGGTTCATCTGTATTCAGCGGGATTATAAACACTCATAATCTTATTCACAGGTCGGTTGTAATGACGGTTTTACCCTTATTCGGGCCAAAATTCCCATTTTAGGAGTTTTCGGTCGCCATATTGGATCCGCCATTTGTAATTTTTCAAATGTATGACATGATCTGTCTTTGGCGTACAGAAAGTCAAAAAGTTAAACAATAAAAGACAAAGGTTTGTTGTTCGAAAGGGCAGTCATTAACTTCCTCATTAATATCAGGAAGACGGAGTTAGTGACGCTTTCAGAGACCATTTCAGGGTACAATTCGGAAATGAAACTATAGGACACCACAACTGTGATGTACAACACAATGCGTTAGAAAACTCTATTAAGAAAGTCTGCGTCACTAAGGTTAGGGATATATTCAAGAACTTGAAAAACGGTAAAGCTTCCGGGGTAGACAGTATTAACGCTGAAATGCATAAACACGGTGGCGAGTACATACCACATAGACTGTGCGAACTGATAAATCTATGCATCGAAGTAGGAGAAGTCCCAG
>JAAAKG020151833.1:0-31256 GCA_010014905.2 Druon quercuslanigerum
TGAGAATTTTAACGTAGAATCCGAATTTCACCTAATTAAAAGTTGATTTTGCTGTTTTTTTGAGTTCTTATAGCATGGAAAGATATAGCATCTACGGAAGGGCTACTATGTGGCTACTATATGGCTACGCTATTGAGTAGCCGTTCCGTTCATTCGGTTTGCCAGGGAGGGCCTAAAAAGCTTGCATAGCTCTACTCCGCTGCCCTTATGCCAAGGCTCCTTCATGCGGCCGTGGTCTGGAGGCCACGGGCAGAACTTCAAACGATGCAGGTCCTATTCAACCCTTGGATCCTATTTCATGGAACCTGAGGAAGTGACAATGTTGTCGGTGTTTGACATACTGGGCTTCATCAAGAGGTCTGGGGTCAACTACTGACAGCCATGGTTAAGGGTGTGGCACAATAGGCCTTATAGATTGAGCCCCAGGGGAGCTCCATAGGGGCTCCCCGTCCATCTTAAAACTAACTTAACTATGAAAAGTTTGACTAAAAATGAACCTTACTCGGTAGGTTTTAATTTGAAAAATACCAAAAACCGATTTTAATAAGCGTATTAAAGTGTTGAAAACCAATTATGTTTAACTTGCTATTAAAATACCATTTAAAAATAAAATACCCACTCATCATTTGATAATAAAATGACTTTCGCTCCTGTAAGATAATAGTTTTAAGACTAATTTGAGTTAATTTTTCCCTATACATTTAAAGTTTTTCTCTATTTTCTTTAACCTTTTAATAACCAAGCCTTAATCCCCTTAAATAAAAATTCTAAAAAAAATCAGGAATAATTTATCTTCGTTTTCTGATCGATTTTAGTAAAAAAAGTTAGTCTTTATTTTTATACTTTTCTCGTATTCTATTGAGCGTACGATAACTCAAAACCACTTTACGAGATACGGAATTTTCCACTTTGATCTAATACATGCATTGATTTAGCTGAATTCTAAGCTTCTTATCTGAAAATTAGGCAAATCGAAAATAGTTAATGTTGCTCCGCTGCAACATTAGCCGTTCAAGGGTTAATACGCGCAATTAATGTGACATTATACGTCACTTTCGCTTTTAAAAATAAAACTTGTAAATAAATAAAAATAAAGTAATTTAATACATTTATCTGATGAATAAGTTCAAAACATAATACGTATAGTTGTAGTTAAGTTTAAAAAAATTAATAGACCGCAACCACATTACATCCGATGGTACCGTTTTTGTTGCAATGGTATTCAATTTATACGAAAATTTGCATGCATGTGCATCATTAACATAATTAATTTATTTTACGTGCACTGTAAATCACTTTAACTTATTTTTTTCATTAATACTTCATTTTTTATTAACATTTGTCATATAGCCTAATGTACCTGCCAGCAAAAAGCGCAGCAGCTCCGCCAGCGAATTAGTTCACGGCTCGCATCTAACTTTAGTGAAACCTTTTGCACGCGGACGGATTGGGCTGGTACAGCGTATCTTCGGCACCTGAAAAAAATGGTATAGCTGTTGTAGCTATAAACAGTGATGGATACAGGGGGGGGGGGATTTTCCCCTTTCCAAAGAGCTTCTGTACTACTCAATTTTTCATACTTTTCATAAATACAAGCGACATGTTTCTGATTTCAGCCCCCCCCCCCCTGAAGAATTTTTTCTATTTCCGGCACTACTATAAATATATTGGTAGGGAGATATAGCTGAATTTTCCATAAAGTTTAGGTAGAACTGCAAACCAGATAGCTAAGATATATAAACCACCTGTCTCCTCGCTGGCAGATCGAAGGAACCGATTGGAGCCTCTACAAAGTACCCTTAAAGACTAAGTTAAAAATTTTTTTTCTATCATAAGGTCGACCAATCGATCCATTCAGTGCGTGTATGCGGTTTTTCAAATTTTAAAAATGATGATTAGGTAAAAAGTAATTAACCTTCAAAGTTAGTGAAAATCTTCAATTTTTCGACTGTCAAAAATTCATAACTTTTGAAATATGCATTTTACGAAAAAGTTACTAAGGACCTTTTCTTCTAAACATGAGCCATATTTTCTAAACAAAATTTGTCCAAATCGAAAAAACAATTTCGTCTCAATTTGTTTAAACAATTGCAATTTAAACCAATTTCGACTACATTTTAGGAAAATCTAGTTGTGGATTCGGTTTCAGCGGATCAAAATACTTAAGAATAGAGGGTTTTCACCCTTGTGAATTAAAATGCATACGGGATCATATCCAGCTCCCGGACTATAGGTAATACACCTAAACATTTCTTTTAGTGAGTAATGTGTTGTAACATTATTTTCCTATTAACCGGGGATTGTTTTTGATCTTTTACAATATTCTCGTTCAAGTTATTTATTATTTCAGTTGACTGGTTTTAGAAAAAGATCTTGAAAGTTACCAGAAATTAGATTAATTTTTGGTAATAGTAGTATGACATTTTAAACTTATCTCAATGATATTTATTTTCATTGAGAGGTTCGTTTAATTTGCGTTTACTTTTTCCTGTCCAGTAAATTGCAACCAACAATGTGAATTGGTTCCAATACTGAAAGGACCTTAAAACAAGCTCTAATCATTATATAACTAAAATGGAATAATTTAAAGAACAGCAATTAAGTTAACCCATGAAAATTCTAAATCACTTTTTTCTGTAATAAACTACGGACTGTCAGTTCACTCAAGCGAGATATGATTGCGTATTTTAAATTTTAATAATTCGTTAAAAAGAACTGGATTGGATTCTGCAATATAATTAAAAAGCAAGACAAGAACTTTCTTTGCACGACGAGGTCTTTATGGTTAGATAAAGTGCAAAGTCGTTACAAATTCCATTCTAGCACTTTTTGTTTTTTAAAGAATCAAACTAAACATGCCCATTAAAATTTCACTAGTTAGTGCGACCATGCACAACGAGGTCTTTATCGTGAGATAAAGTACAAAGTCATTACAATAATGTCGCACACACCATGTGATAATTTATAAAAATTCCCTCACTAAATGCCATCATGCACAACGAGGTCTCTACTGAACATGGAGTTTAAAGTCATTACATTCATGCATTTTCTAAATAAAATTAAAGTTCCCCGAACTCACTTCTACTACGCTAATTCAAAATGAATCGGGACATTCTTGAATTTACGTTGCTAATGATGAAGGAGAATCCTCAGAACTAGCGTTCCTTCAATAACGTCCCTTTATAACTTTATAACTCTGTCTTAAGTGACGGGTAGCCAGAGAGACCAAGAGAGTTGCTTCCTCGTAGATCTTTAGATTAGAAGAGAGACCTGGTACCGATATCGGGATCAATATATAAGGTGCATTGGTCCCATCCTCACTTTTTGCTCAATGCGCACGCAATCGATCGTATGACCGAACGATTCGTCGAACCCTCCCTTAGCTCTACTCTGATGTTCACTTCCGAGTCAGAGGCGTATCAATGTAAATGTTCGCCCGTATCTTTATTATTTTATTTTAATTATGAAAATAAGACGGACCGTCTCAGTGTATTCTGATAATATAATGCAACAATAATACATACTAATACGCAATAATTTTTTAATAATAGATAATATCCTCCTTAGTGCTGGTAAGGGAGTTACCTGTTTTATAATTTACCAAAAAGGCAAATTTTTACAAAATACGTAAATTTCCAATCAAATGGTTGAATGTTCATCTAAGCTAACTTTTCTACCAAAAATGAAATTGAAAATGGGAAAGCTAAATTTTAGTTTAAAAAATGAATTTTCTAACAACAAAAAAACACTTTCAACCGAAAAATTGAAGTAATAAAAATAAAAAAATTAAATTTTGTACAATCTCTTATTTTTACACTTTTGAAATTGATATCAACTTGTGAATATTTAAAAAAAACTACCATAAGCAAATACAAATGCTATTTTTCAATCAATTAGTTTAATTTCTTTCACGAAATCAACTAAAAATGTCTAAACGAAATGAAGTAGCGCTCTGAAAGTTTGGGAAATAGAAGAGGAGACAATAAAGTGCATGTCTCTGCTTTATTTCGGTGGAAATTTTGAAGAAAAAAAATTTAGAAGAAAATAAAACTGGCAGCTATATCGGTACTTTTCTTTCCTAACTCACGACCACACGGAATGAGATATTGTGTTGAAAATTTGGCACGCTAAATAGAAGACACGAAGGACGGTGTCTCTGGTCCTAAATAATTAGAATTGTAAAAAGTTTTTTTTTAATTTTTTGTTTGAATAAGTACCGACCGTTTTGTAAAACCCTGCAAGCAATTTTCAATGTTGTCAGTAGAATAGTTAATATTTATCAAAATGGAGAAAAACGACAAAAATCGCTTACGAAGATTATACACAAATAATGCAGAAACTAATGCTTGCACTTGAAATGCAAATAAAATAATTAGTAGGTGAATATTTATTATTTCATAAATAAACTTTTTTCTTCCCCTAACTACGTGCCTTGTCACAAACGGCTCTTTGATATTTATTAACTGGTCCATTCGTTACATGGCCTTCAAATTCACCATATTTAATGCAAAAACCAGAAAAGTTATATTCGTGATTATTATTTTGTTTTAATTGAGCTTTGTCTTTTCCTAAATCTCTTTCCCTGTAAAATCGTGGCAAGTCCCAAATATAAATTGTTGTAGAATAACTAAATGGCATTTGAATAAACAAAATGTAAAAATTTATTTTAGAAGAACAGCAAACTTTTAAAACCATACATTTCTTCAAAATATTTTCTTTTTTTAATTATTATTATTATTACGAAATATCTCACAAAATATGCAACTTATTACAATCCGAAGTCCTGCGGACTAAAAGTATAGTATGTAAAATCTCGCATTTCGTATTTCGTATCACCAATAACGCTATACACTGCACCTTCATCATTACGACAAATGTCTTTCAATTCTATTTCAACAAGATCTGTAGCCACATTTGGTTTTTCTTTAATCAAATTTTTAAACTCTTCTGATTCCTTCAACATTTTGAAGTTCAGTTTTATAATTTTAAGAGCTTTTACTTTTAAGGCAGAAATGGAATAAACATCTGCAAGCGAGAGTGTTTCAACAACATTATCTACGCAGAGTTTCTCATACAAAAAAATTGCACATATTTTCCTCAATTTTCTTAAATCGTACATGTGTGCAATTTGCAAAAACTTAGGAGCCGACTTTTCCAAATCTGCATGATCAATTTTTTGATGGTAAATGAACTGAATCATTTTTTCGAAAATGTCTGGCTCTATATTGTCTATATTCGCAGTGAAAGATAAACCTTCCCTCATTTCAGATTTGAACATGGCCGCAAAAACAGGACTCTCGAGGGCCAAAATAATTTTGTGAACATCAAATTTTTGACTTTGCACAACGAACGTAAAATCCTTGAAGGAATCGTCGATAAGAATTGAATTCTTATGATCAGAAATATTTTCGGTTTCATCGTGTTCTAAAATTGCATCTTCTTTCTGAAAATCCTTAAACGAATCTGCGATACGAAGTTTGCAAATTATTGTTAAGTCACGAGGTGAATCATTTACACCGATCCACTTTAGGCGTTCTTTAAGCTCTCTACGATATATTGAGTTACGAAAAACGAAATTGCCATCTGCAATTTCATGACAATCGTCAAACTTGTAGACATGGGAAAGGGACTTTAGGATAAGCGAATACTCGACATATTTATTAATATCGTTTGTTTTTAAATTAAATTCCAATAGGCGATCTTGTTGAAGATGAATCATATCTTCATTTTCGAGTTCCTTTACATTTACTTCAAAAACCCATTTGTACTTATTATCTGTTCCTTGCGGAAAAAAGGACTTTTCGATAGTATGAAGACTGTCCCTCAGAAAGTTGAAGTTTTTAGTCGTCCATTCAAATCGATAGCTTTGGTATATTGCCTGTGATAGATAGGAATAATTTGCCACGTGATCCTCAGTGTCTTGTATCTCCGGTTCCATTTTCCGTTTGTTCCTTCTGGAAATATATTAAAAAAATGCAAGTTTTATTACTGAGGTCATGGATGATTGCCAAAAAGTGAACATTTTAAACAATGAGATTTCTGAAAATAACAAAATTTCCAAATCACCTAAAATATATATTTTTAAATGAAGAATAGGAAAATATGAAACTAAGAGGTAAAAAGTCCAAATCTTTGCATAATATTTAAAGCCTTTGAAATCATTGTTTAGGGAATCATCACAATCTATCTGAAATCTTTGCGAAATATGTGAAGTCTTTGGGGAATCATCGGAATATTTGTGAAACCTTTCTAAAATCTTTCTGAAATGTTTGCAAAATATTTTTAATTTTTCCTAAACGTTTAGAATCGCTGTGAAATCTCTGAGAAATAACTAAAATTATTGTGAAATCTCTGTGGAATTTTTGAATTCTATCCGACATGTTTGCGAAATATTTGCAAGCTTTGAAACTTCTTCTTCTCTTTTCTTCTTTTGCATCTTTATGAAATCTTTGAAAATCTTTGCAAAGTATTAAAAATATTTGGCAGCATTTTAGGGATTTTACAATTTTAGGGATTTTAGCAAATTTGGGGAATTTAAAAAATTGTAAGAAATTATGAGATTTCAGAACATTAAGGGAGTTAAAGTAATTTATGGAATTGAAGTTATTAAAGGAATTCACAGAATATAAGAGAATTCAAGATATTCAATAAATTCAAGGAATTTAGAGAATTTATTGTGGAAAACGTTTCATAACTCATAAATTATATCACATCTCATTGTAAAGATAGTTAGCAATTTAAAATACCTGAAAATTTCATCTGTTTAAAGTTGAAAAAACACAAAAGACACAAGAGTCGACGTCTTAGAAACGCAAACAAATTTCTCAATACAACATGATATATTTTATGTTTTTCATATATTTAATTATTATTTTAGAAAAAATACTCAGTGAGCAATCAGATATCTGATGGAATACCTGACCTCCGACGAAAACTAATTCCATCAATTATGCTTATCAGGATAACAGAATTTCAGTGATGATTTCGATACAGGGTGGCCGCTTTAAGGAAAGAAACAAATTCCCGGGCCTTTCCCGATTCGCAGATATTTGTTACGGTCAATGAAATTTAAAAAATCAAACTCTAAAGCTGACAGTTTTTCACCTAAAGTAATAAAATTTGAGCTGAGAATTAAAGCAGTAAAAGTGGAACTCTTGCATTTTAAACTTTTAAAAATAAAGTTTAATAAACACTTTTTAATTTAACAATTTTGACTTCAAAAACTCTATGTTATACACGTATAAAATTAAAGCTGCTAACAATCTTCAACTAAACAATTTTAACTTAAATGCAGTGCAAAGATTCAGGTCAATTCCAAAAATATAAATCCACATTATCATTTTAAAAGCTCTAACTTGAAGAATCCATCCATGAATTTAAACCTTTTTTAAATTATATTATTCGAAGCAATTTTAAGCTAAAATCACTAAATTAAAAGCTAACTTATTTTTAATTTTAAATAGTTTAAAAATCCTTAAAAAACTTCCAAATTTTATTTTAAAATCTTGAAACATCTGCATGTTCTTTACATTTTTTCAAATTTTAAATTATTTTAAAACTTTTTCAGAACTTCTAAACATCTTTTAAAATGATTCGAATTTTTTATAAAAACTGGTTTAAAATCCTGCTACTCCTGATCTACTCCTGCTATTCTAAGCCATTTTCTCTCTACCTATCTCTATTCTAAATACTTTGGTACTCCTTTCATTTTTAATATCTCATATTATTTATTATATTTTGATTCCTCAATCATTCCCCATCTTTCCATTGTCTTTCCCTATCCATTGCCTCCAGTTCTTCACATCTTACTCCATTCCCCTCTTCTATATCTCTGTCGCTAAAAAACTCTCCTTTCTTCTTTCCATCTTGTTAGTTCTACCGCCCTCCCTCTCCTTTCTCCTTTAAACACTTTTTCGCTAACTCCCCTTCCTTAACCTCCTCTTAAATTGCCCAGCCCTCTTACCCGCTTTAGTACTTAATTTATCCCTTTGCGCTTCCTCTCACACCATTTATCCCACACCATATATCTCCGCCCCACAATCAAATACCGGCTACAGCAGCATATCAGATAACCACATTATCCTTCTCTAATCTTTCTTATCCCTGTCGCTTTTTTTATCCTTCCTCTTGTTTGAGCTCTATGATCTTCATTAGTTTGCAAGGAATATCCCAAAAATTGTAATTCCTTTACCTCTTCTAACTTTACTCCCTTCCATCTTCCAATTCATTATTTTTTCTTTCCCCTATTTTTCTAAAAAACATTACCTTTGTCTTTTCTACATTTAAATTCAACTTTTTTCCATCGCTTCTTCATCCTCTGCCATAAACACTATATCGTCCGCGTATGTCAGCGTATATATCTTTTCCGCCACCATACTAATTCATTCCCTGCCTTTTCTCTTAATTTCTTCTTCTAGGTCTAAGATTAATATATAAGATAAAAGTAGGCTCTCCTACCTTTACCCTACTTTTTGTCTCTGAAAATTTCCGACACTCTCTTTATTAAGCCCTTTCGTATCCTCTTTTTTACTATAACTTTTTCTATGCCGACTCTGTCCAAAGAGTTAAACGCTACCTTCAAGTCCACGAATGTTGCTATCATTGCCCTTTATCCAGATATTCAGATCATATGTGTTGTCCATCGCCACTATTCCTTTTCTAAACCCTGTCTGATTCGGTCGCTCTACCTTTTTTCCTCAACTTCTTTCCTTAATCTCTCCGGCAAAACAGTTACATATACTTTATACAATATTGGCATTAGTGGCACACCCCTATAATTTTCAACCTCCTCCCCTTTGCCTTTCTTCACTATAGGTACCTCTACTCTTTCTTTCCATAACTGTGACCACCTCTCTCTTCTCCATACCCTGTTACACATTATCCATGTATGATACGGAAGGGATAATATGTAGACACTATAAGCAGAGATCTATAAGGGTAGGCTGTAGCCTATCCTTTCCGTTAATTCAGTCAACCAGGGAAGGCAACAGATAAATACATATAATAACCATTTTTCCACGTACAATAGATTATATTTGAAAAAATACACTTAAATTTACTGCCTTATTATTACATCTTTACAGTGGCTCTAAAGCAGGCATTAAAATACTATAATGACAGTGGTTGTCGCATTAATCGCAAAGCGATCTGGGATACCTGGGGCCTTAAGGCCTATACTCCCGATGTTAAATCCACGCCCGATCGCTCGGGGGAATGCGTACAAATCTCCTACCAGCTCAACCGTTCGCCGGAAACGGTAATAGAAAAATTATTCGCCGTCTCGCAAGGCTACGCGAGTTAACGCCCTCAATGCGAGACTTGATCGAACCAAGAAGACCCGGGCGCCTGAAAGGGAAGAATCTCAGTTAACTTGCATGTACAAAAAAGGACATGCAAGTGTCAGCAGCGGGGTCCTCGTGCAGGTTAATTCTTCTAGTGCCTTCCCACTCATTTCGAAGGCACCACGTGCCAACGAAGCAGACAGAAAGTCTGAACTGCGATGCAAGAGCATCTTTTAACTCCTGGTTTAATCAAGCGTTAACGTTCCGAGTTCGTAACTGGAAAGTCTAGGCTCAGTTCCAGCTGCCAGCATTTTTTGCAAAAAATATCTAAAGGGTGTAGTTCCCCCTTGTAAGTGACTACAATAAATTTTTATAAAAAGTTTCTAATGATAATAATAACTCTTTTTGAACAGCAAAGCTCGACAAAACAAAGCTCGTGTAGCATTAAATAAAATTACAATGTAAAATAAACATTGTGTAAAGACTCACCTTGGCGAAGTCGATTTTCAGTGTACAGCATCCTGAATATATGTCGGCCCCATGAAGAGTTTCTTTCGCTCTGGTTGCTGACTCCACCGAATCGAACGTGATATCAAAATAAATAGTTAAGGATCTTGTATATACATGAGAAAATAAATACCTTACAAAAGTAATTATTACTTATAATCCTATAATTCGATTATGATTAAAATTTACGCCGTGCCTTAAAACATGATTAAAAATAACAGTTTTCTTATGAAAATCCACATTTTAATGAAATTGCAATGAAACAAAGAACACTTAAATTTTTATATCATTTTAACGTAATGCTAATGAAGTTCGCATGATGACTAATTCTTATACAAACTGTAATACCGGCTTTTATTAACCTAATTGAATTTTCTCCCACTTAAACTGAAAAACTCGCCGCGAGTTGTATGAACGGCCAAATAAAAATATAAATTGAAGTCAGTTGGTTGTCTGAATTAAAGTTGTTTTCCGCAATTCCGCTTATTCTTTGAAACTTTTCAGCCTCTTTTTGCAAATAAATGGCGACTGCTGTCGTGACTAAACGGCAACTTTATCAACGAGTTGTTCCCAAGCATGGGGAAAACTACAAGTCAAAATAAAAAAACATCAAACTTAAGGGCATGTGATACTTTGTCGTGTGGACAATCGGGTACAATTCCCCTGGCTTTTTCCACCAAAATGAAAATTTAAAAAAAATTGAATTTGGAGATGCTTAAAAAAACATAACGAACATCCCTCGACTCTTTTCTGAGTGATAATAACTAAAAAAAATTATGGTCCTAAATAACAATGTTATGCAAGTGCAATAATTTGAGGCTAGGGTCGTTTTTCAGTTCCGTCATTCCGAAAATGTAGGTCTCTGTCGTACTGATGCTGTCGGTAAAAACTCTAGAATAATTATGGGAGAGAATTTAACACACAAAACCTCAAAATACACATACACATACACACACATCAAATTTAGCAACATTAAATTTTTTTTAATTAACCCACAAAAAAGTGTCGAGGGACGTCCGTTAGCAGGTATGTTAAGCCGACGTAACCACATGTTCGAATCGAGTTAAAACCTATTTCATAATTAAGAGCTCATTTAGGGCTAATTTAATGCTCGACTATTTTTTTAAAAACACGGGTGTTACGCTAGCTTCACGTTAAGCTGAGGGAACCCCATGCGAAACAAACGTTCAATCGAGTTCTAGCCTATCACATAATTAAGGGCTCATTTAAGGCTCTCCAAAACTACAAAAACATTTTTTCTAAAAACCACCTCTAACAATCAAAAACCACCCTGAATACAAATTATGGACAATTTGAAAATTTGTCCATATCATAATTAAGGAATAATTTATAAGTTAAGCTAGCATGACCACCGGTTTTTTTTGGTTTAAATAAAGAGCAATAAATTTGGCAATAGGGTATTAAATTAGCCCTAACTGAGCCCTATTTTCCCTACAGGTTTTCATTTCATTTTTTAAATGTGGTCCTGCCAGCTTAACGGACCTGCTGTCCAAAGATGCGTTATGTCCTTTACGTCAGCTTAACATACCTCACCTAATACATTGACGATTTGTTATTTTCCTAATATATTTTTCTAATTCTTTTCCCAAAAAATATGAAGTAAGTCGTCAAAAGTCCAAGTCTGAACACAAGTGGAGGGGGGGGGGGGGAGCGAGTTCCTTCTACAACAAAATTAAAGGCTTATTTGCGGCTCTCCTAAACTACTCGTAGTTAAAAAAAACTTTATTATCTGATATTTTGAGCCGACACTTCTTTCATTCCTTATATACGGTGCCTTTCTATTCATATTATCATATTTTGTTTAACTATTTTTATTAATACTATAAGCCGGGTTGCCCTTTTGCCAGGCTAGCACCAGTGTAGCACAAAGCATTCGGCAACAGAGGCCAGTTAATTCCCTCTCAGTTTCGATTCCTAACTGTTTAACCGATGGAAGTTAACGACTTATGGTTAAAATTCTCAATATTTTAGGGAGAAAAACTGTAAATTCTAAAATAGACTATTCAATTGATGCGCTTAAAGTTCCAGGTGAATTTTTGTCATGTCTTGAAATCAATGAAAATGTGCTCCGTGTCTGGAAGAAAGCCGAAAATTTCGGAAGTTCTCGCCATATTGAGCATCCAGAAAGTGAAACATGATATTTTGGTGGGAAATGGGAAATAAAAAAGTAAAAACGATGAGGTTTGGCAAAAATTCTCTGGGGATTTAAGAGGTGAACTTAGTGCAAAAACACTATGAACAAAATTTCCAATTGTCCATAATTCGTATTCAGGGTGGTTTTTGAGTGTTAGGGGCGGCTTTTAGAATGAATGTTTTTGTGGTTTTGGAGACCCTTAAATGAGCCCTTAATTATGTGATATGCTGGAACTCGATTGAACGTTTATTTCACATGGGGTTCAGTCAGCTTATCATTAAGCTAGCGGAACCCCCGGTTTTTTTTAAATAGTAGAACATTAAATTCGGCAATAGGGCATTAAAGGAGCCTTAAATGAGCCCTTAATTATGAAATAGGTTTTAACTCGATTCGAACATGTGGTTACGTCAGCTTATCATACCTACCCTTAGCATATTCGCTATCATTTCCCAGATTTTAAAGACAAAATAATTATTATTCTAGGAAAAAATCCGGTGAAATCTAACACTGATAAAATCCATACCAATTCCTAAGCGCCATATAAATTAATCACATTTAGCAAAATAAACTTTGTTTTGAATCGACCCACAAAAGAGTGAGGAGGGACGACCATTAGCATATTCGCTATATGATTTCCAAAATTTTTAAGACAAGATATTTATTATTCTAGGAAAGTCGGGGAACCTAAAACTGGTAAAACCGATAATTTTCTAAGTATCACATGTCTTTAACTTGCTTCTGTCACTGCTTTAATGAGTCGTTTTAGCTAAAATAGGGGTCTATGAACTCGTGGCAAGTTTTCATAAACTTTACACTAATTATTCTTGTGTTCTTATTTACACACAAAAAACTGTGTACGCTTTACCCCGATTTCATTTGGTATGGTTACCATGTCAACTCAATAGAACATATTCTTTTGCTGCGAAGCGAAAAAGCCCAACATTACCCACTCGAGAATTACCCGCAACAGTAATTCATTTGTGTTTTTTTCTGTGAAACACACAGGTGCATTGTTTTACGCGACAGTTTAATTAAGTATTGCAAAGGATATTCAACCATGGCTTGGACACCGTTTTTCTTGAAGATAACGATGCGCTGAACTTGCCCACTGGGTGTGCTAATTGTATGTAATACCTCCTGCAACAAAAAAAGAAAATATTTGATTTAGTGGGGAATTGCATTTTCTTGTGTTTTTAAATGATTACAAATTATTCTCCCATACAATTTTTACCATTCTTTTTATTATTTCGACGTTGCCACAGGAATTCTATTTTCAAATCCTCTAACTCTTTCCCTGCATTTATTAAAGAAGAATATTGAATAGATTAACAAAAAAAGTAATTTATTAGTTTATTCCCATTTAATTTAAAGGGCTTCTAAACGTAGACCCAGAAGCTGCACCAGATTCAGAAGCTAAATTTAAAGACTTAGTTTGCGAAGTTTGAATGTTCTTACATTTTTCAACAAAATTATATATTTGGCAAACTCACATTTTCTCAAATATGAAAAAATGATTAGTATGTTTGAATTTTGTTAATGTCCCTAATTTAGCGATGATCCCTTTTTTATTTTCATGCTTAAAACACATTGTGGTCCATGTTTAATTCCAGATTAAAAATATTTTTAATTAATAAAAACATATGCTTTAAAAAACCTTTCAGTTTTGAAATTTGATATAATACACTTTTCAGCATGCTTTAATTTTGAAATTATACATGGTGAGAAACATTATATGTTCTTTACTTGTTTCATGCATTATTTGTGTAAAACAAATGAAAATCAGATATTATTTTTTCCACAACGTATAAATGTACATAATTTTTTTACCTGCAGGTTCATTCATTTGAGCGATTACAAATTTAAAACGATTCAAATGCAAATGATTTTTTTATTAATTTGGTTTTAAATTTTTTGAATTCTAATTTAAAGCGCTCTTAAAGCATAAAGTAGTTTAATCGCTTACAATTAAAATGTAAAAAAGTCTTTTTGTAAAATTATAATGTTTCCAAGGTCATAAGATTTTATATTCAAATTTTAATAGATTATTTAAATAGAAATGGGAAGAATGTATAGTAGAATGATTGCAATTTCAAAAATAGGGTAACATTATACAGAAATATTAGTGAGTCATTGTTTTAATCATAATCAATCACAATGAAAACATACTTTAGACGCTCTTTTTATCTTTTAATTGATTTTACTCTTTAGCCAATATGAATTTCAAATTGAAACAAGCTTTTCTATGTTGCAAATCAAGGATAAATAGTTTTCATAAATGAAATAATTCCTTTTAATATATGTAGCATGCATAACGTCAATCGTACGTTAATTTTGGTTGCAATATTTTCTCATTTAAATGATCGAAAAACTCAGTTTTACTTTTTAATAGAGTAAAGTACTAGATTCTATTTTTCCAACAGTATTCTGATTCAGGTAATCATAAGATAAGATGCTCTAAATTCGCATTAAAATTAACATCACTCGAAGTAAGTAAATTCTGCATTTCATCCGTATTAATCCTCTGATAAATGGCATGTACTTGAACAAATATAATGCTAAGTCCAGACAAGCGGCTAAATCCAACTCATAATATGGAATACGTATATGTATATTTATTGTCAGCATTGTTCCTATGATAATACAACAAAAATATTCAATCGAAAATCCAATATTTTATTTTTGCAAACACCACGTCGAAAGTACGGAGTTTCACACGGGATCGGAAATGAAATTTAGTTACAGGGTTGCTACAAAATCCCGATATAGAAATTTGCTGAATTTTTCCTGATTTTTTTTCCTGACCGTTCTTAATTTATCTTTTATGTACAAAAATACCTTAAAACCCAGGAGATCAATAATGTTAATGAAAAAAGGGTGTTCATAAATTTATTTTTAATACTCAAAAACATACACTGAAAAAATGGTTTTCCATTTTATTCCCGAAGAAATAAAAGTAGTAAAAGTTACAAGTTTCGCCCCTTGGCGATATTAGTAGAACTGAAACCTGAGCAGTGCTTCCAACATTCGCATCGAAAAAGCGCGTCATATTTTCGATGGTCGCCATTTTAACCTGTCCCTTTCCGTGAAATGTATAAACACGTGGAAAATATTGAAGAGCTTCATGTTGATAATATTAAATATTATCATATAGATAATACTTAAATATTCTATGAATACATGAGGGTGACAATTCTGTCGTGATCTGGAAGACACCGTTAAACTGCAAATCGGATAAGTCACCTGAAAGCAGTTAATGGTAGGCGGCTCAAGGGACTTAACCTAAATGCAGTTAACGGTGTTCTTCCAAATCCCGACAGAATTCAGATTGCCAGCAGGATGAATAAAATTATATTAATAGTAAGATAATACTAGATTTAAATGACTAATTAATAAAAAATAAATAAAGAAAAATAAAATAATGAAAAATAACTAATTTACTAGTAAGGCTTACTAACTGAAGTAGTAACGTTTACTATTTAAAGTAGTAAACACACCTACCTGAAAGCAGTTACTACCATCAAAAGTTGTAGCGAGAACAAATAAAGTAGTAAGGACAACTACTACCAATCTTGCGAATAAAAGTAGTAGGCTCAACCACTTCAATAGCAGCGGCATATATTACAAATTAAAATGATTGGACCTACTACTATGTTAGTTGTCCCAAACAACTATTTTTTTCAGAGTACAATTTTGAACCAAAAATTAATTTTCAACAAAAGCAATTAATTTTTAACTAAAATGACGAATCTTTAACCTGAAAAGAAGAAGACTCAATTTCTTACAAAGATTAATTTTTTACCAAATAAATGCATTTTTAATAAAATTTTTCAAGGAATTTTTAACTTCATCGTTCAATTTTCCACCAAAGAAATTAACCTTCAAGCAAAAACATGAATTAGTGAACAAAAATATTAAAATTCTACGACAAAAGATGAAGTTTCAACAAAATATAAGAATTTTTAACCAAAAAGTTGAATTTTTTTACTGAAGAAGATCTACTTTTAACCAAAAATTAAATAGCTAAATTATCATTTGAAAAAAAATTAATTTTGAAAGAAGATAATTTTTAACAAAATATATAGTTATACATATATAGAACAAAAGAATATTTCAATTAAGATGAATCATAAAAAACATGAATTTTTAACAAAGTAGCTCCACTATCAACTAAGTGTAGTTGAATTTTTCAACAAAAAAATATGCATTCTCAAAAAAAAGAATAATAGTCGATATTTCAACAAAAAATATTTCAATTATAAAACAAATCCAGGTCAATTCAACCAAAAAAGACCAATTTTCAATAAAATAATTGAATGAATCCTTAATCAAAACAGATAAATTTGCAATAAAACAGTTGGGATATTTAATCAAACAAGATGCAATTGATACAAAAATAGATGGATTTTTAACAAAATAGTTGAATTTTACACCAAAAGGAAAGAATTTTTAACAAAATTATTGAATTTTCAACAAAATAATAAAATGAACTTCAATTTACCAAAAATTCTCGGACTGTCAAATAGCTCCTGATATTCTCAGACATTCTGGAATCCTCAGATCTGTAGCAACATTAACTATAGTATTACGTAATAATTTTCTATAAATCTAACCGGTCAAGTATAGCGCTATGGCTAGTATTAAGGAATTTTCCGTAAGGTTAGCCCCGAAAGAGCTTGAAAAGGAGTTTTTCCTTAAGAAAATTCCCTGACTGTAGACAAGATCGTTTGTTTAAAAATCTCATTTTTAAAACATTGTTTAGGAAATAATTCAAGAGGCAAATGAGAATAGATGAAGTTTGTGAATTTATGACGAAAAGCGTTTAGCACCAGGTAGTATGTTTACCTGTAGCTGCTTGCTGAGAGAAATCTAGCAGAACACGCACGAGTGATGACATAGAGAATGGCTTCTTGCCAAAATCGCTTTTAGGCTTTGACTGACTAGATTCTGTCTTTCGTCCCAGCTGTTCTGAACTCGTGAAACCGAAAACGTTCTTTTTCTGCAATTCAAGTAAACGGATAAACATAGACCCAATCGTGCAGCTGTCGAAGTTACTCTGAGCCTATTCTCTCCTGGTTTTACCAACCCACCGTATTGCCAATTTTTCAATCAAGACTGTCCAATTTTCTTTTATTAGAATAATTATAACCACGTATCTTAGAAAGTGAATTGCAAGAAAGAAAATTATAGACAGTGATCTTAGAAACATTTGAGCTTCTAGTCTTGATATAAATCTAACTCAAAAAAGTCAAACGAACGTGGTCATTGAAAACCCTGAATCCTCATTAATTGAGTCTTAAAATATGCTGAATCGAGGAGCACCATTTTCCGAGTCTGAAAGCAATCGATGTCACACTTTTTTCACCCCCCCCCCTCCCCAAATGAAAAGGGTACAAGCTGAATTTAATCATGACAAAGAGAAGCAACTTCGATTTGTAAATTCAATTTATTTATTGAAATTATAAAAAGACCCGGAGGGTAATTTCCGCAATAAATCAAGGTGTCTATCCGAATAATTATTTGAAATACCTGATTTTCTCCCGGTCCATTGTTAATGTTTCCCGGTCATCAGATAGTTTTTGATCATAAGAATTAGAATTCAGCTTTGAAACAGCGAATTTTTAAAGGAATTATAATTCCTAATTTGGAAAGGGATTTTTTTATTCCCTTTTGTAAACCAGAATTAAAATTATTTTCCAAAAATCCCGTTCCATGTCAAAAATTCTCTACTTTAAATTAAATAATCATATTTTACGAAAATTCCCGTTCCTAAAGTCTAAATTATAATTATTTATGGAAATTCCCTATTCCAAGTCACAATTACATTTAAATAAAAAATTCCATGCTCAAAAAGGGGAGATTTAAATTCGAACAAATTTTTAATTAAAAAAAAATTATTTTTAAATTCAAACAAGTTCTGAATTGGAACAAGGACTTTTTAAAATCTCACAAATTCGGACATGAAACAGGAATTTTTATGTATATTCCCTTTTTATAAATCAGAATAAAAATTATTTCCCCAAATTTCCCTGTTCGATCAGAATTATATTAAAAAATTTTTAAATTATAATTCATAAAAATAGTAATTCTTTTTTTTTCAAAATTTGGTAGAAGGAACTTTTAAATCGTAACGAATTCGAACTTTGAATACATATTTTGCGTTAATTCCCTTATTAATAAGAGTTTATTTTGTTCAATACCCTGTCACAAAGTCAAAATTATAATTCTCTACAGGACTTTCATCTCCCTATTGTTAAAATTAGATTTCTTCACTGAAATTCTCTGTCCCCAAACTCAAAATTATAATACTTTACTAAAATTCCCTGTCTTAAAGTAAAGATTATATTTCTGCACGAAAATTCCCTGGCCAAACTCACAATTATATTTCTTAACTAAAATTCTAGGTCGCAACTTAAAATTATAATTATTTTCGAAAATTCCCTGTTCCACAGAATTCGAGTAATAAAATGTATGAAGCCACTTTTAGTTTGCATTTACATTCTAGTGCACACGAGAAACCCAAGTTGCTGAATCATATTTCCGGTCATTTCTCGGGTTTTCCAATTTGCCGGTTAGGTAGTCATTCTGTAAATTCTAAAATAAATCGAAATCTGCAGATTAAATGAAAATTAGAGTGTTTCAGCTAACGAAGAATGATTTGAAGCAGCTGTTTTATTCAGAACTAATTTTGTAAGGAACCTTAAGACAGTTATAGTGTTAATGTTTGTTGTATCCTTGCATCTGCAGTTGTTTGCTAAGTCGAATTGATCTTCTTGCCTACTGCCTAGTTCCATTATTAAGCAGACTCAGCTCTATTTTCTCAACCAATCTCATCTTAATCTCATTCGTTGGCGGTCTGCGTGAAAAAGATATGAACTGATGCTACACGGCTCAACAACAATGTTTCTGGGTCTTGTTCTAAGAACAATATTCTGGCACGGTAGAAACGTTCTGCCTATTTCCCAAAGGAGCAATCCCATACTCCTATTCTGGAAACTTGGTTGCATCCCACATGTTCCTCCAACAGTAATGTTTTGCACACTCGGACAGACCCAGACAGACCCCCCCCCCCCACACACAAATGCATATATACAAATACTATGTGTGTGCGTGCGTGCGTGTGTGTGTGTGTGTGTACAAGGTGCACGTGCACATAGCTGCATGTCACAAATTAAACTCACTCGTATGCATGGAAACATTCGGAAAATGAAAATGCTCTATTTATAATTCATATAATTTTTCAGTTGGAATAGAAGCAAGAAAAAGTAGGTAATTGAAACTTAAATTAGGCACGCATATTGCAATTATGAAGAGAAGCTACACCAAACAATTTCCTTTATTATGATTCTTCCAGTTCTTAAACAAGTTAACGTAGCAAAATTTTGACTTGTGTGAAAGCTTGCATATCGTGCAAATTTTAAATATTTACTTTAGGTTTTTTTTAGAATTTCAAGTAGAACACAGAAAAATTGTGAAATGACCAAATTGGAATGCTTTTTAATTGGAAAGTAAGCAATCTGAAAGCTTTCGTATTTACTAACCAAATACTGTTTAGCCTTTGCGAGAGATACATTCACAATATATAATAGTTTCACACAAGTGTAGATTACATTTTTCCGAATTTAAAAATCCTATCCTTTGTCAACAAATTACGTAAATATACAAATCTATTTTCTCAAATATTTCCATCAATTTCTCATTGAATAAAATTTAGCTTTTTACTATCCGAAATACCTGTGAATGATCATATGATTACAGATAATGGTTAAAATGTATTTCATGGAAAGGAAAGAAAACCAAACCATGTAAAAATGCAAACATATATCACGTGTTAAGTTCTTCAAGTTTATTTTTGATATAGCTATCTTTATAAACGCTAATAAAATTGATTTAGAGGAGATTTTTAATCATAATTAATTCTTTAAAAAAAAGAGATTTTCTAATCTAAAATAGCACTTAAGAAGAAACCAAATATGTTGTCTGTTAGAACGTGTAACTTTGCAGATAAATAAGAGGAATCCTATCTGAAAATTCACTTTTCCTGTTTATTTTCTCCCAGGAAGAAATATGACTAAAACAATTGGTTTGCGTGGATAATCCGATTGAGGTCGTATTTCATTGGAGCATCGCATGAGCGTGGGCTCTTCTCAAATCTCAACACTGACCTATCTCACACATAAACAAGCTTTCAAATACGGCGAGTTAAAAATTACATTAAAAAAACTAAGAGAAAAATAGAGATAAGAGAAGTCACGTAAAATTTAATAACAATTTGAACTATCTAAAAAAATTATTTTTGTCTTTATTAATAGAGAAAATATTCACAAAAACGAGAGATGTATTTTTAATATAAATACAGTGGTATATTCAGGGGTTTAGTGTACACATGACTTAATTTATTATTGTCAATTTATTAAATCGAATAAAAGAGCAGAAAAATTCAATTTAAATAGTAATTTTAAACAAAAATGCAAGGAAATTAGCCTCAGGAAAAGGTAACTTTTTAGTAAGTACGTACACGGAGAACAAAGGATGGTCAAAGTTAGAGGGTCGAAATTTAGAGCGCCAGACAGTCTTTCTACAGGATCGAACGTCTTTCCAATTTTTTTTCGACATAGTCAAAAAGACTGTTATTTTATGGCTAGTCCGTCTTTATAAGAACATCAGACTCCCTATCAGGGAAAACTAATGTATCCATTTTGGAATGGTCAATACGAGCATATCGTTTTCACTTATTTCGACCATCTACGAAGGAGCAGATAAGCCATAGCGCATGGTCAATTGCTTGGTTTTTGCGCGTTAACCATGCGCGTGAAAATTTAAAGGGTATCTGTAATTTGCAAAAATGAGCAAAACGGATTCGTAGACCGCGTGGTGCTGTTATACGTAAAAAAAAGAAAGTTTTTACCCATCATTCCAGTGTAAAGTGATTACTGCTGTTGAAGATTCACTTAACTGCTCTTTTTCTGTAAGTACCTGTTTTAAATACGTAATTATAATGTTAATATTTTTCGTAATTAATGTCACACTTTACACGTTTAATTCTAATTTTTTTTGGAGGTTAATATCAATTTAAAGTAGAGTGTCATTATTTCATTACTCACGATTAATTATAGAATTAATCGTTTTAGGGTAAACTCAAATTCTACGTATTATTTTTAAATTCAATCTTTATTTTTCAGTTCCGACATCCTTCCATTCCCAATATTCATACCAGGACACATGGCAGGCAAGGGTTATTGCACCAGATTTTCGAATCGAAGTGACCGCGTTGACTGTGTGAGATAATCGAATCGAGCATCCGAAACGATCAAATCGAATGTTTAAGAAAATCATATCGACCATCCGAGATTTCCAAATCGACCCTTCACAATGATCGGGCCAGCCAGCTTAGGATGACCGAGGCGACGGTCCGAGACAACTTTCTGGGATTGTCGATTTGGACCTCTTGTTTTAGCCTTCTAGAGATAGTCGCTTAAGCCGTATTCAAGAGCTGTCCTATAGTCGATCCTCCAATGTGGTCTGTCGGCACATTTATATGGCTAAACAGACCTTCCATTTTTCTCCGCGTATAAAAAATAGTTCGAAATTCATAAGATTTTCTCAGGGTTTTTGCGATCATATTTTTTCCTCTGACCAATTTAAAAATGTCTTCTTGTAATTTTTTTGAAACCAAAACAGTTATTTTATTAATTCTTAAGAAGATACTTTGCAAAAGTAGTTCAAAATCAAATGTTTTTTAATTTAAATAAAATCACATTAAATTACCGCTATATTATTGTGAAAAACTCTGATGCCATTGCATGGTGAAATATATTTAAAGTTGAAACAAAGAGAGGGATGGGCGGAATGGTTGCAGGGTGAGAAAAGAATTGGTGGTAAAAGGGAGTAAAGAGGGGGTTAGGAATGAAACGGATGGAACAATGGTAAGAAGGATTAGAGTTGGAAAAGTCAAAATAGCGGTGGTTTGTGTATATCGAAGAAGAGGGAGAACATAGGGAGAAATACAGGTAGGGAAGGAAGATACTACACATAATAGGAGAAACAGGATGGTTTATATTTATTAAAAATATTAAAGGAAATGAGGAAGGATAAATCACATTTGTAGGGAAGGGAGGGACAGTTATACACTACATCTTTGTAGAAAAAAGAATCAGGAATATGATAGGATTAAATTAATTTTTTCTTCAAATCTTTAACGTGTAACAGGCAAAACAAAACTGACCTTTCTAAATGAGAGCTGAAAAGGGAGCAAATATCTGTGAATAAAAAATGCATGCAAACTCAGCTCGAATATCGTTCTATGATATAAAGAGCGATAAGCGCCGAGTAGTGTACTCTTGATATTTATTTTATTAAAAACGTCCATGAAAGGCCTGAAATTAAATCCATGCTGTCTATAATCTCTCGAGTCTCGAAATTTTTGACGGTATCTTGTTACATATACCTCGTCCAGAGGTTGTTGGTCCTATAGCATACGGAAAAAGAATGAATATCAAACTTTGTCGTTTGCCTACGAATGCAAGCTGTAAAATGAAGTGATCTCCATACAGAACGAAAGCATAGGATAATGAAATTTGTGCAACCTTAGCCTGTCGATGCGTGAATGCTTCCAAAACGTTTAAACGCATGCGGCTGTTATCTCTACTATAGTCCTCGCTCGCTTCTTGATGCTAGAATAAAGCGATCCCTGAGCATATGACCTATCATAAGGAATGATTTTTTTATAATTTTAGATACCATTCTTCCCTTCTATTAACTTTAAATATTTTTTACTAGACTACAGAATTTTTCACATATCATTTACGTATTAAATAAAGGCAGAAATTTGTTAGTTTAGTTATTACTATATCTGGAAAGATGGAATAAATCTTCCTTGTTTTTCTCATTTAACCTTGACACATGCATGTGATAACCTTAAAACTTGTTTCTTTTTTTGCAAAAGTGAACCTTCGCACAATTGCGTAATCGTGACGAGATCAGAATGTTGTTTTTCTCATTTAACCTTGACACGTATATGTGATAACCTTGACACGTATATGTCATAACCTTGACACGTATATGTGATAACCTGGAACCTGTTTACATGAATTTGGCTCCAGGCCATTGTGCAATCATGACTTCATCAGGACCGTTCGAGAATGCTCTCGAAGCTTAGCACAGACATGAACCACTTTTTCCTCAAAAGCTTAGTACGGACATGAACCACTACAGGTGGAAGCTTCTGGAAGCCGTTAAAGTAGGAATTTACAGTTAGAAACCTCCCTATACATCTACTATATTAAACAAATAAAGGCAGGAATTTGTTCGTTAAAATATCGTCTATCAGGAAGCAATAAATCAAATTACTAGTAAAAAAGGATGCCTTGCACAAATCCCTATATAAAATGTCACCTATACGCCTGCATCTTTTGTGCATTTAAGGGATGTCTGATATGGAAGGAAGCAATAAATCATCCTTGTTTTTCTCATTTAACCTTGAAATATGTATTTGATAACCTTGAACCTGTTTACATGAATTTGGCTCCAGACTATTGCGCAATCGTGACGTCATCGGAATGTTCTCGAAGCTTGTGACGTCATCAGACTCTCCGAGAACATTCGAGAAGCCTGCCTAACACACACGCACAGATACTCACTAACGCTAATTGATCCAGAATGCTCCCTGCCTACCTATTGAGATTTACACGAGAGGAAGGCGGACAGTTGAGTGTGGATGAGTGTGCAAGATGGATTTTGGATGATAATGGACAGGAAGTGATGTCAATGACAAAATTAGAAGAAGTAAGGGAAAGCAAGGGGGCAGGGCAGAGTCAAACGGGTAATCCTGAAAAAGGAATGTAAAAAGCAAAAGTTGATTTCAAAATCGTGGAAAAAGTTTGTTTTTTATGGTAAGGAAACGGAAGTCCTAGAAGATCGCTCATTAATAGAATTATTAATGGAATTATTATTCGAACCCTTATTATTCCCTCGAACCCGTAAAAGGGAGAGATTAAATATACATATACATACATACATGTATCAAATTTTCAGAAACTTTATTATATTAGATTTTATTTCAAATTAAAGCCACATCATAATTTACACTACTTTCACAATATCTTCTTAAAAAATTGACAAGGTGTCTTCATGCTGGCTTATTTTATAGAGAATCCTGAAAATATTATTTATCATATAAATATCATCAAAAAAACTTAATCAATCATCGAAAAACTTTGATAGTATCGTATACGATACGTGAAGCCACCAGATTTTTCTCTTTCTGATTCTCAACTAAATAATAAAAAGAAGGTAATGTAAATATCAGTATGTTTTACAACATAATAAAAGAATACCCGATCCTTAATTAAATTCCAGGTTTTTTTACAGTTTTTTCCGATTTCTCGGTCCACTAGAAATCTGGGAGTAACAAAATTATTTAAGAGTAACGTTCTCATCTCTGTGGTATAAAGTCTTATGCAATAACTTTAGCTTCAGTATTTGTTTACTTTGTCTTTGCAAGAAAGGGTGATGCTGCTTTGTTACTTAACGTAAACTAAGTTTATTTGCTTGGCTGCAAAACTTACTGCCGCAACACGGCATTGGTTGGCCACGAAAACTACCAGAATCGTAAGCAAGATGCACTGAAATATGGAAAGTTCTTAAGATATTCCTTCATAAGTTAAGAATCCAAATTACACCTTTCAATTCAAGTTAAGTTAACGAATAAAATTTCCTAAAAACTTCTAATGAATCGTAATAAAATCTTTCCGAAATAAAAAAGTGTGAAATGGGAAATTAACTTTATTTCTGAAGAAAAATTTCCAGTTTTCTAACATAATGTTTTTAAAGTATTAAAAATGAACTTTAACGTTTATTTATAATTTTATCCTTTAATACATACATTATCAAAAATTCTATTTCCCTCTTTTTCTCGTTTTTCCAGTTAAATACGAACTGAATTGATCGAACACAATAAAAAAATGACAAAATTATTGTGCACAAATTGATTTTCTTGAGTATTTATTTTTAAGAACTGTTTTGAATATACTTCTAGACTAAAATCACATTTAATGTTCTAATGATCTAATATTGCTTGAAAATTCAACTACTTGGTTGAAAATTTATATATTTTATTGAGAATTAAACATTTTGGTTGAAACTTCCTCCATTGGGTTAAAAATTTAACTGTTTTGTTAAAAGCTATTAGTTTTAGTTAGAAATTCAGCTATTTGGTTTAAAATTGTATCTGTTGGTTAAGGATTCAACTATTTTATTGAAAATTTACCCTTCTTGCTTCAATTCAACTGTTTTTAATTAAAGGCGAAAATCTTTTCTTGGTTGAAATATCAACTTTTACATTTTTACATTCTCATCATTTATGATTGAGAAAGTGCTAGAATTTTCGGAAATTTGACATCACATTTTTTCAAAGGATCTCCAAATTACGGGACCCCCTGAATCCGAAAATCACTTTGGATAGGAGACGTACTTTTGGTTTTAATCATAAAAATGGCATTAAAAATAAATATGAAAAATTTATGGAAAATAGGCAAAAAGCACGGAAATAAATTGATAGAAAAAGTTATTCCCCCCAAAGAAGAGATACAAATTTGTGATCATTGATTACATTTTCATCATTTATGATTGAGAAAGTATTAGAATGGCCAAACGACACAAACTACGAAAAAAAGTCTCAAAGAGAAATTATAGCTTTAGAAAAATCCCACAACATGTCTTTTAATTATTTTCCAATAGGATTCATAATTTTGTTTTTCTTTATCGTAAGTAATATGCAGAAAATCGTAAATTCCAATATTACGCCAAAAGGCACGAGGATATTTTTCTTTATCTACCTCAAAGCCTACAGAGCTTTAAGCAACTTAATCTTTACTTATACTTGATGAAGTAGATAATTCAGAATATGAAGACGTATTATAAATACTACGATAAGTATCCGAGGGCGATATTTAACAGACGCGCGGCGAAAGTCGCGACCCGCGCAAGACGGGCGGATTTTTTGTTAAAAATTAATTTTTTTTCGTCGAGAACTCGATAATTTAATTGAACCATTTTTTTTATTCATAAGAAACAACATTTTACCCAAAAAAAATCCTAGCAAAGGGGGGTAAGTGCTTAAAAATTTCAGAAAAAAAATTTCACGAAATTTTGAAACTGACCCTAATCAGCAATTGAGATGATTTTCGGATATGTTGAGATTAGTTGAAAAATGAAGAAATAGTGGTATTTGCGGACAATTTTGATAAAACAGTGCCTTTAGTGTCATTTTTTCGATATAGTAACACCAAAGAGTTATTGCTAAAAAAAATAATCAAATAACGTCAATAGTTAGGTGATTTCGAGACCTGGGTGGGACTTTTTTGTACCGAAGTAACGCCTGAATGAAGGTATTTCGATCGATATACCGCCTTCTGCAACCGTAATATATTTTGATCTCAGTCCCCCTGTACAGGGCAGGTGATTTACATGAGAGAATAATCAACTGCGTTTTGCATAACTTCCATTCGTTAACTAGAGTTCGACGAACTATGATTCTACCTTGGGGAAATTTAATGCCATTTGCAGAAATTATATACAATCGAAGAAAGCTTAAGATAAAGATCGAGTTAAGAGAAATCTATTATCCTGTCCTACCATTATCGCTGCTGCTGATTGCAACATTAAGATGTAGGAAAGTACAGTCAAGTTAAGAAAGAGAAAGACTAAAGTGAAGAATTTACTTCATTACTTCACACTTTATATGAATATTAAACTTCTGCTTCCAAGGTCACACTCATTTTTAAACTTATAGATTAGGTTATTTCTTTGTTTCACACTTCCAAACAATATAGAGTACAATGCACCTGCTGACGCATTCTTTAATCCGAGCATTTTTGTCTCTGAAGAGATATTTATAGGAATGGAAAAAGAAGAGGTTCTTTCTTACGATGAATAACATTAGAAGATGAGCCAAAACATTTTCTTTGTATTTTATTCTCTCAAAATAGCGTTTATTTAAGCTTTCATTTTTTGCATTTTTTAAATATTTTTAACAAAGAGATTTTGCTCTTTAGGAATGCTACTTTATCATTTAAAGTACAAAAGAGATTTTTGCAGTCTTCGATATTGGCTTTGAAAAGTCGCAGGATTATGGACGAAAGTAGGTTAATGTGAGTATTTGTAGTCATCAATCAGAAGACAAGTGACACTCGAGGGAGATGTCAAGTATCCTGATTGGTTATATGTATCCCTTGAGTTTTCTTAGCCGTAAGTGACGAATATTAGAAGTCAAGGGATTACTTAGGTACAAGGAGGTTTCTCACTACTGCGAGTTATAATTTTTGTTGGCCGTGTGCTTGGTTTACCGAAATTCGGTGAGCGTCGAACAAATATCTTCACTGAGCCCAGGTTTACTTTCCAAGAAAAAAAACAACATAACACTAAATGTACAATTCCTTTGAAAAATCTTAACAACATCTCTGCTGAAAATTTTATCCACTACTTAACAAAGAAAAACAGTGTTTTTTATATTAAATAAACTAGGTGTTTGCTTCGGTTAGAGGTCTGATAAACTTTTAATTAAAAATTAATTTATATTAAACTTAGAAATATTTTTCTGAATTTCAGAATTGAGTCTTACATTGCGACTTTTACTAAATTTAATGACATGTTATTGCTTAGACGAAATGAGACGACAGGTATTTTGTGATTTGAGATTTTCAAGTCAACATTTTTAAAAATTAAATCTATAACGGTGTATCTAACCGTAACCTACGATGAAATCAACAAACATTTATTCCCGCAGCCTTTGGAAAATTCTCGTATAAATTTGTTTTAAAATTATATTTTTTCCAGCTAGCTTTAAAAGTTATCTAGAAACTGCTGAATAGCAAAAGAATCTCAGTTTTCTTTTTTGTTTTTGTTCAAAAGGAAAAAGAATTGTTGTTTTCTTTTTGTCGTTAGATTCTTGATTTTACTTTCAGGAATTCTTCAAATTAGTAAAAAAAAAAACAGTAATAAAGTTAGTTGAAAAAACAACACAAACTCAAAATTGAGCATTTTTTCATTCCTTTAACTTCATACCTTCTTTTCCTGTTTGAAAGACGGTTTACAATTTAAAAAAAAAGGTAACGATCAGTATGAAAAAAAAGTCAGTTTTCTCAAAAACCCCACCTCTTTTTGCATTGTTCTGTTAGATTTTTTTACATCAATAAATAAGACACTCTGTAAGTTTGATGCGGGCCTAATCATTGTCGCACCCAGGTTTTTTTTCGCATTTTTCTTGCAAACAAAGACAAATGTGAAAAAATGCTAACAGAGAAGATTTCATCATTTAGAAAAGTTCTAGAAAAATACTCTTTACTCTTTCATGATATTCGTTGCCACGAAAATAGTTTAACTCAACTTTTGACTTTGTCCAATATAATAGAAAAAATAATAGGACATTCGGCATTAATACCGAATTAAAATTTTAGAACTCTTTTAAAACTTTATTTAATATTAGTAAAAGTAATTAAAAATATCTTATATCTGTAAAGAGAGAATTCCGAATTTCCAAATAGTGTACCCAATATGGCAGACATGAAAATCTTC
The DNA here is from genome assembly GCA_010014905.2 of Druon quercuslanigerum. Lineage (NCBI taxonomy): Eukaryota > Metazoa > Arthropoda > Insecta > Hymenoptera > Cynipidae > Druon > Druon quercuslanigerum. The sequence continues at coordinate 28,513 of JAAAKG020151833.1, forward strand.
ATAAAAACGCCTCTAACACTATCATGAAAAATAATGCAATTAAAACAAAACTCAGTTTTTTTGAGACATACCTCGGACTTATTTGCGAAATTCAAAATAGTGTCAATTGTAGCATAAATTAAAATAACAGTAGTAAAATAGTGACACTCAATTTTTAAATTGGTGTAATCCCTGAAATATGTATTAATACTAATGAATCCACTAAAAAATTTTAAGTGTAATTGATGTCTTGTATACCTTTTTAAAAAATCCTATACGAAATTCTTCGAATCTACTTAAAAATGTTAAAATTTCATTAAATTCCTCGGAATCTTGTAAAAGTGCTCTGAGACCCTTCATATGAAATGTTTAAAATGTTTCAGGTATTTGGCCAGAGATACAAGATTTTATAGTCCCGTAAATTTACTTGAAACTTATGACATTTATTGAAATTTCTTCAGACATTTTGAATTTTTTTAAATCAGAATCCTTTGCATCGATAGAAAGTCTTTTTAACCTTAATGAAGCTTGTAATGCCTTTTGCGCTCAAAAATGGTAAAATTATTTGAAATCCCTTCAAATTTCGTAAATATCGTAAAAATTCCTTGAAATTCTGTTAATTTTCGTAGAAATTGTAATATCTCTTAAAATTATTGCAAAATAAAACTTGAAATGAAAACTTATTAAATTAAAATTTCTTAAAATCCCCCGAAATCTTTAAAATTTTAACGAATTCCTTGGTATACTTCTAAAACACGCTACAGCTTTGAAACCCTATAAAATCCTTCCAAAATCTTGGAAAGTATTAGTTTTTTCACTCAGAATAGTAGCAAAGTCAATAGTGTTTTGAGTCCAGACCCTATGAATTAAGGTCGCTAAATTAAAATCTAATGTAAAAATGTCAAAATTCTAAATAGCGAATCCAATATGGCGGATAAAATTCCAACTTCGAAGCAATTCGTGTCAAACTCTTTTTATGGAGGTTTTTGAATTCGAATCTAGCATCAAAATTCACAAGTTCATCGATTTTATAAAAACAGATTTTAAAAAACTTAAAAATTTACACCTTCAATTCCCAAATGAACTAAATTCAGTAATAATGTATTTGACTTGAAGCAATATTTGTGAAGAATTGCTTCAGAGCAATTCTTATCTAAATTTTCTTTAGCTGTATTCATCTTAAGAGCTTTTGCATAAAAATTGTACACGTCTCATATCATTTGCCCTTGTCTGCATTCTCAAGATATATCGTGCATTGACTCCTTTGATAACCACATATAGCAGCTTCCTCACACGGGATACTTTTATCGATGAAAAAAATTGAATGTCTCGACTCTCAAGTTGCTAAGCCCGGATGGGAATCAAAGAAAAACCTTAAACCGAGTGGGGCTTGAATTTGGATTAGGGAAAAGTATAAAGTACCTACTCTCAGTGCCGTTTCCCCACCGTTAAATTACCGATACTAGAGTTTCCACTCACTGCTAGGAAAAAGTACTTCGAGCAGACTCAAGTGGAAAGTCGTGATTTCGACCGCACGTACGTGACGCCGCTCCTCGAGATTTGCACTTTACCTTAATTCTGGAAATGAATTTTTAACTCGAATGGATATCCTCGAAAAATACTTAAGCGAGTGACATTTAATGTTTTATTTTCTTTATAACTACATTTGAAACGATACATTGCGATCTTCTTCAAATTCACAGACTTCAATAGCCTTTTAAGACCTTTAATTCAGTCATTTTCAACTTGAAAGCTTTCGCTGGTGGAACGTTTTCCATTTAAAAAGCTTTGAATCTTCTCTACAGTTTTTTACGACTTCTTAATTAAAGACTTTTCAGTTTAGCGATTTCTTACGAGATCATTAACCTTAAAATTTTTAATTGGCGTTCAATGGGCCTCTTCGTGAAGTTGAAGGCTGCCATTCATTTAATTACTTTCATGAATCGCAATTTTTATCCTTTTTGACGAAACTACGATTTTTACGACAATTAATATTAAGTTACAAGAGGCAATAAATAAAATTGAATAAGAAAGATCGTGTAAAGAAATTATTATTGAGCTGTATAAAAAGTGATTTGTAATAAGAAGCTTCATGTTATTTATTTGCCTATTTCTGGAATCACAGCGACTCAGCAGTTCAGTTTCAGGTAAAACAGAGATTTTTTCAAAAAAGTGGATTAAAAGAAGATTTAATTTATTAAAATTTTTTATATCATACAGTTATCTTGTGAATATTAAACAAAACTGACTTATAAAAAAGCTCCTTTTCATTAGCAAATTTTATAATAATTTTTGTTTGATATTTTTTTTTAGCAAGGTTTGAAAAATGAAAGATCAAAGATTTGAAAAATAGTTAAGTAACAGAATTAAACAAGGCTCATGTTTGAATTTTTAAATGTATTTTTATCAGTAGATAGATTTTAATTTCTTATTCTCATCAATTTTTTCTTGAGCATTATAGTATTAATGAAAATAACCATTTTTTTAAATACGCAGCTTGCTATAACGTAATACCAAGCCATATAACAATTTTTACATTCTCATCAGAGAAGGTATTAGATTTGTGCAAAATGTGACCCCCCCCCCCCCGGTTTTTGTCAAATATCCACGTTTTGAGACCCCCTGAACCCAAAAAACAGGTTTTTACGAATGTGTCTGTCGGTTTTTCTGTCTGTAGATCTGTCTGTCTGTGTGTGTCTGTAGATTTTTAGTTTGTTAGCACGATAACTTTCGAAAGAATTGACAGATTGGATTGGTCTTTGGTA
>JAAAKG020151844.1:0-31253 GCA_010014905.2 Druon quercuslanigerum
AGAAGGCCCGTGTTAGCTAGGCTCTTTCACCCTTCTATCATACTAAAATCATGCATACCAGGAGAGCCCGTCTATAGTGATCCTTTTCAACTACCCTGGAGAGCCCGTTTATGGGGATCCTAACAACCATATCCATACGCATGCAGGCCGAGATCCTTTTGGCCCCTATGTCCCTCACGCTTAAGCCTCCCCACCAACTACAAGGCCTTACAAACTTCTTTAAGATTTGCTTGTATACACTACAACATAGAAGACGTTTCACCTCACGTCAGAAATGATAACAGGCTTCTCTGATACATTGAAAATATTTTACTGATGAAAACTCCTAGAGAACAAAACATCTAAACGCAACACATTTTTTAAATACTTCAATGCCGTGTGTTCCTGTGTGTTTTTAATGAATGGTTATATTTATTTAGCTGAGCATAGAAATATATTTGGTACTTATAAGGGATATATACTTATATATTGTATCAAAAACGAAAAAAAAACATGTTTTTCACATATTTATTTTTATTCGCTTTTTAATATTTTATTTTTTAGCTATAACTTTGGATATAACTTTTTCGCGATATCTCGGAACTTCATGCTGATAAACAACTCTACAAACAAAGTAAGAAGTTGAGAAAATGAAAATAGTAAACTGAGTTTTTTATTTCTTATACAAAATTATAATATTTTAGCTAAATTTAAACAATATTTTGAATGCATCTATCACTGAAAGAAATGGTTATTTGGGACAACCATTTAATTAGTTGTTGTTACTAACTGAATAGCCGCTGCAATTAATGGAATTGTTGTACAAACTAATAAAATAGTAGTATCAACTACTAAAGTAGCAGAACCATATCTTACTAACTAAATTGTTGGCTCAACTAATCATTTTTTGCAGTGATGTACTGCATTTTTTTCTACATCGCTTGAAATCGCAGATGTAAATTTACTAGCATAAGGCATGATAAGCATAACGGTAACAAATTTTCGATATTAACACGAGAATGTGCCCGCGCAGCGGCAGATTTTGTTTTAATTTTGTAAGTGCTGTAACTCTGGTAACTGTTTTAATTTTTATTTAAAATGGTTGGCTAATGAGCTTGATGTTAAATTTAAGACACTAAAAGCTAATCCAATATGTTAATTCTTTTGAAAGTCCTCGTGCTAACAAACTAAAAATCTAAAGACACAAAAAAACATAAAGATAGACACGTTCGCGAAACCCTGTTTTTCAGATTCAGGGGTTCCCAAAACGTGGAGGACACGTTTGTTAGCCAACTATTATGGATCAAAACTGAAAAACTTACAGAATTTTAAAACTCGTGAGACCATTTTTTATTATTTAAAACGTTGATGTATGGCTATTTATAGTACTCGAAAATTTTAAAAATTTATCTTTATGACTTTTTTTCCATAAAAAGAAAGTTGTCGGAGTTATAGCAATGTCAAAATACAAAAAAAATTACCGAAAATTCACCATTTATCACAAAAATGCACCTAAAAAGAATTCAGAAAAAGTCGAATATTTCTGTTTTTAAAGTCTTACAAGATTAGAATAACAACTTTTAAAATTTGACTGAAAAGTCGAAAATTCAAATTTTGATTGCACAAAAAGTAAGGGCAAAAATAAGTTTTGCAGTAAAACTATGCATGATTCAAAAAAGATCAAATAACAACAATTTTGCACTTACGGGTTTGAGGGCCTTCGCTCCCTGCACATATATTTACATTACATCCTTAATATAACTTATGAACTGCTTATATTCTAATGTTTCACCTTACTTAACAATAACATTAAATAATAATAAAATTTTAAAAATACAACTAATTATATTACTGACTCCATTGCGTATCCACATACTTTACACAGATTCTTCTCTTCATCCATTGAATATCTGCAAGCTTTCAATGCTTCTCCCTTTCTCAACTATACCACTCTACTCCATTTGTCTTCCTTTTTAATTTTTTGCTGATATTCTGGTTCCATTAGCACTTTGATCATCATATACAATATATTGTACCTCGACTCCATAATCTTTTTCCTTCTTTCTTCTCCTTGTCTTACAGATAGCTGTAACTATATGTCCTGCTTTTTTTCCCCTGTCGTTCTTCCATTTCGAATTTCCAAAATTGCCTCACGTCTCCTTCTTCCGAACTCCGTCTAAGCATGTTTGTGCTATTCTACTCCCCTCTTCCCTTTTCAGCTTCTCTTCTAACCTCCAGGCTCTCCTAATTTGTATAGTACCCATTTCCCCCCTCTCTAATTCTTCCATTAACATGAATTCTGGGCAACTCCAGCTAACCACCATTACCCATCTCAAAAATCACTCGTGAATGCTTTCCACTTTCCTATTTTCCTTTCATCTCCAGACCTCCACTCCATAACACAACACCGCCCAAACCAACACATCAAACAACTAAACCCTTATACTCCAATCGTCTTTGAACCTTCACTTTTCTATACCCTATGCTTGCCCCATTACCTTACTCGCACATTCTATTCTTTTTGCAACCTGCATCTCGTTTTCCCTCTTGCCTCAAACAAAAAACCTTGGAAACAGAACTTCTCCACCCTTTCAACTATTTGTACGTTTATCTTTCAAACGTTATCTTTTTTTTATTTTTCTATCTCTGAAACACTTTCTCGTCTGCGAAACGAACTACGTCTCCCGCATATTTGAATCACTTTCCCTTTCTTTTTTAGATTCTCCTCTAAATCTGCCAACAGCGTATTAAAAAGTAGCAAACTCAGGGGGCATCCCTGTCTTAGATCGCTTCCTGTCCAGAATACCTTTACTTTTTTCCTTTCCTATCTTCATGCTAAGCCCGGTTCCATTGCCGACCATAACACTTTTCTGTTTACTGAAAAAAAAGCTGCTTGAAAATCCACGAACAGCGCGACTTGTTTTCCTCTCTTTCCCCTAGGTTTCTTTTGATCAAGTAGTTCAGTACGTAAATATTGTCTATTGTTCCCATCCCTTTTCTGAAACACAGGCATCTCGCTAATCCAGCAAACCTGGTTAGTACGAGGTGACATTAGTGAATTAGAGTGGGCTAACTTTTGTTACAGGGACCCCAAGGCGGCTAATTCAAGGGCTTCCATACAGGCGAAGGGAGTCAACGTCGTCCCGCTGCTTGAGCTGTGTTCCTGGGATTTGATGGTAATAGCCACGGATCTTAAATGTATAGGAAGGCTAGTAATGGGATCGGCTTACTCTCCATATGACAGCGATACCAATCCACCAGTGGAGGTATTTACACTCGTTGAATATTGGAAGGTAAGGAATTTTCCTCTTCTTCTGAGGTGCGATGCTAGCTCCCACCATACTTTGTGGGATAGCGCGGACACCAACTCAAGAGGTAGCGACCTATTGGAATACCTAATGAGTACGGATTTAGACATTCTTAATACGTTTCAGAGATAACGTCAAGATTAAAATTAAGTTAAAAACTAAAAAAGAATTTAGGTGGTTTTAAGACATTTCAAAGCTTTATACAGACTTCTGTAGTAATAAAAAACCATTTGTATCGTCATTTAGTAGCAGTTCACGCATCGACCAACAAATTTGATGAATTTGGAAATACTTAAAAATATTTCCATTTTTTCTAAAGACTTGTAATGTTGCAGATTACACCTGTAAATTATTTTGTATATGTTTTTATTTTATTTATTTGTAATGAGCTCCGCCCCTCTTAGAAGAAATCTTCGTTATAAAGAAAAACAGATAATTAAGGATCGAACGAGAGCCAACTTATCTTATTGCTTTTTAATGTTTTCTTTATTTTTTTCAAGAATGTTTTATATTTCTATTTTTGTAAGACATACTCATATGAGCTTTTCATAACGAGAAAGAGTAAAAGTCACCCTTGTTAATTCTTTTGGGGTTTTTGTTTTATTTTGTTTATGACGTTCACTGAGTTTCCTGTACGAGAGGGGGATGGATTAGAGAGTAGTTTTTCCCTGGAGCATCATTCTTCATCAAGGATCAGCGCTACGAACAGCGAGGAAGCACGGCGGTTTGAAGTGGCACAGGTGCAGACACAGCTATAGGTTTTCCAACGGAGGTGGAATGTGGATGAGATTATCGCATTTCAAATCGTGTAGCTGAGGTGATTCAAATCTCACCGCCGAGGATTCGTCGCAGCACAACCTATTACCATCACTAGGGAATTAGGGTCCCGAAATCTCCCTCCATACGCCACAACAGCCTGCGTGTATGTGGAATGTGTAGGTGTATAGTGGAATTTTGTTTGAGACGATTTTTTGTTGGAAATACGCTGTATTTTTCTTTTCTCTGGTGTAACGAGATTGCCCAGGATACTGGTAAAGGTGGGCGGCTTTGTTTAACTTGCTAATGTTATTTCCTTTTTTTAAGTGTTTAAAACAATGTTTAACTTACAAATGGCATCGGTAGGCGCAGAGTTTTGAATTGTGTCAGTTTGCTCGCTCCAGGGCGAAATTTGCTCCATTATAAATTGCTTATTTTCCTGCCTTTAAATTTGATAAAATGTTTAATTTTAAGTTTTAGCCAACCGTGGCCTTTTAAGGGTGACAACTTTCTTTGTTTTCTCCTTTTGAAACTTAAGATTGATTTTCTTTTTTGTTGTTATATAATTAGAATAAATTTTATAATTAATTTACTTCGCATGAACTAAAAAAAGTGTTTTTCTCTTTTATTGCAAGACCTCTTAGATCTGTTTTCCGTAGGAAAGAATTTTCAGGTAGCTACGACACTGCACCGAAATGCTACGCTAGGTTTTAAAGATATTTAATTTCTTTTTGTTGAAAATCCGTTTTTTTAAGTAGAATATTTTAAAATGTTCGATCGTTTTGTCAAGTTTCTTTTCTTAAAGGACGACAAATTGACATTTGCTTGGAGCCTTATTTAAATAAATTAAAGGTCCTGGGAAAATTAATTTTTCTTAATTCTGCAGGTGTCTTGATTTGAAATAAAATGGGTTATTAGAAATTCTTATGTTAAGTCACCTTAAAACTAATTAAATAAAATGGAAAAGCTAAAAATCTTCGTTTTAGACTTCAAAGAATTTGCAATAATTCAACGTAAAATCGAAAGATTTTCACTAGTAGTTCACCGTCGACCAAAGTTGATTTATTTGGAAATAGTTGAAAATAATGTCATGTTTTCAAAAGAATTCAGGAAATTCAAAATAAATCAAGTTATATCCTGAATTATTCAAGAGAATTCAAAGATCAAGGTGACGCCTCAACAAACGATTTCAACTTGCCGGTCATTTCCCGTTTTTCCCCGGTCAAGTTTTTCAATTTTCTCGTTCAATTAAAAATAAAATATTCATATTCATCGCAAAAGGCAAACCTATATTTTAAATCATGGCGTACTGTCACGTAGTCCTTTAATCCAGGACACATGCAGCTACTTTCTTCATTTTATTCACTTTTATAAATTACTTGTGTTAACAATCCATGTTCGCGAATCAACCTTCTATTAGTTTTTACAAAATTCTACCATTTTTGCACGCACATAATAATTTTAAAACATTTGAAATTTTTAAAAGTTTCGCATACTCGACGGTACCAATAACGAGCCATACATCTATACTGTACCCCGCAGGTCCCTACTGTCCACCTTAATGTACTAAACAACTATAAAATTTCATTTTAAATCTCTACTGTGTAGCTCTGCACATTACAGGTATCTACTGCGCATCCTTGCATTTACAGGACTACTGCGCAACCCTCCACATTACAAGACCCTCATGCGAGGCCTTGTGACATACAGGACTCTACTGCGCAACCCTGCGCATCACCTGACTTTACTGCGCATCTGAATATACTAACCAATCGTACTGAGTAGCTCTATATACTACAAGACTGCATGGCGCATCTGTTTGGTCCATATATCTCCACTGTGCATCCGTACACGTCGGTGGCCTCCAATGCGTAGCTATGCGTACAATACATCTCTCCTGCACATCATTACACGTAGGAAGCATCTAATGTGCATAATTATCTACCGCATGTATCTGTTGTTCATCCCAACGTTCTTCAGGACTTACTGCGCAGCTCTTTGCATTATAAATCTCTGATGCGCAGCTTTATGTACTGTAGGCTCCACTGTGCAGCCTAATGCACAGAGTATTGCCCAGCTCTATGTACTGAAGAACTGAACTGCCCAGTAGTAAGAACCATGCATATCTACTTCGCACAACCTTCTTACTGTACTGCGTGGCTGTGCGCCTCACAGATCCCTACTGCGCAGCGGAATGTACTACACAATTTTACTGAGCATATATATGTAACATAAGCCTTGACTGCGCATCCCGACATTTAGTAGGTCTTTTCTGTGCAAAATAACGTATCACATATATATGGTGTGCATCCTCACGTAGTGCATCACTTGATGCGCAGCTTAACTCATTCTAAATCTCTACTTAGCGGCCCCATACATTACATGGTATTACTGCACGACTCTGTGCATTACATGACTATTGCGCAGCCATGTACATTGCATTACAATACTTCGCAGCTTAATATATCTAGTAATGGCACGGCGAAAAAATTTCGCAAAGTCAAATAAAAGTCCAAATTTCAATTCAAATATAATCACGTTCGACTTGTGTTTTAAATTCTCTGGATTCTTTTGAAAGAAAGGAATTCTTTTCAACTATTTTCCACGTCATGAGTAACTTTGGTCGACAAATGAACTACTACTGGATTAGGATGCCCACGTTTCTTTAATGCTGCAGAATTCTGTGCAAATCTTTTAATTGGCTTAAATCATTTGCATTCTTTTGAAGGTTTTTTTTATAATTTTCGTGAAATATTTAGAATACGCGTTAAATTATTTTGAATTGTGAAGAATTCTCTCGATTTCTTAGAATTAATTTGTAATCTTTTGGATGTTTTTAAAGATCTTCACGGTGACGACTTGGCTGGGAAACCGGGAAAGACCGGTAAATTACCGGAAAGTGAATTTAAAAACCGGGAACTTACTTCTGATCGTAGAAAAATTCAAGTTTTCATTATCTTACTAATTATGGTCAATTTAGAAAAGTGATTGAAGATAATTATCATTTTTTCTATAGGACAGGGACTTTCGGTAAAGAAATATCATTTTTCTTGGAGCAGAGAATTTTTGACATGAAATAAGATTTTTTTAAAGAATAAAAACTGTGATTTAGAAGAAAGGAGCTTAAAAATCCCTTTTCCAAGTCAAAGTTCATCAAGATTTAAATGTTAATTTTTTTGAAGTTAAAAAAAAAGAAAGTACTTTGAGCAGTTTTTAGAGTAAATGTAGTATTTCGAAAAGAAATAATTCTAAATTAAAAAATAACTTTTTTACATTTTTCGTTAAAAATTTACCTTTTTTTCTTCAGAATGTTTTTATAAAAAATGAAGCAATTTTTAAATAAATAAATTTATACCCTTAATGTTTCAAGAGCATCCTGAAATGTCTTTCAAAGGATTGAAAAGATTACAAGTGGAGTCTAAGAAATAAAGAGAATTCTCCAGAATTCAAAAGCTTCAAAAGATTTCGATTGAATTCAAAGGCTTCTACAAAATTCTATAGAATAAAACAAAGAGTGGATCATAATCCAATAGTAGTTCAGCCCCCATCCAGTTTTGATGAATTTGGAAATGGGGGAAAAGAATATTATGTTTTCAGATCAATTCAGAAAATTTTAAATAAATTAGTTTATCTCCTCAATATTTAAAAATAATTCTTTAAAATCTTTCAAAGCATTGAAAAATTTAGAAAATCCAAACAGGTTTAAAGGAATTCAAGTGATTTAAAGATTCAAAGCTTTATAAAGAATCGTATAATGATTTGAAACTAAATCAATCCTTTTATGACCGAAAACATTTATAAATGTCAAATCTTAGATTTTTCTTTATGTCTTACGTTCCACATACATTAAAATAAAATTGAGGCAAAAAAAATTTTTTCGAACTCAAAATTTATTTTATTAAAAACTCATTTCTCAATCCTTTACGTTTCAGTATAATGCTTACCTTTTTTTTAACATATTGGTACAAAAAACCTTCTTGGTCTGGCAGATACTTAAACTATAATTCACACAATTTATTTTGCTACAAGACTGATTTAAATGAAAGTTTAGTAGATAGATGTGTTAAATGAAGTGAGATTCAATTCTGAATGGAAGCTTCTAATGTGTCCCCTAAGGGTTTACATTTTTCTTGTACCTTCTTCCCTATTTCTTTACACACCTCCCTCACACTTACTTGGTGGTCGGAGGGGGACCTACAGTTTAAGGTGAGCTCTGAACCACCAAGAGCAACAGCCTTAAGTACTTAGATCACCTTTTTCTCTAGAGGTACCAGTCCCGCCACTCTCCGGAGATGAGCTGCTAGGCTAATGTTCACCGCATGGGCCACCGACCCTCTTCCAGAGTGCGAGGCGGGAATCGAACCCGCAAGCCGACAGAGTGGGTCCAAAGCCTACACTTTAGCCCCCACGGCTATCGTCAGAAAATTTTATTCAATTAAAAACCATTTTAATACATAATGACTATCCGCTTGAGTTAGCAACCGACATTATTACAGAATGCATTTAAGAGATTTACAATAACAATAATAAGACTAACAAAAAAACAAATGGAGTAATACTTACAATAGATATAATTTAAATGATACCTTACCTTACATTCTGCGTCTATCTGAACGGTTACGGAATTCACTTTAAAAAATTATTTGTACACAGGCTTTTTAAAACTAAAGGTCAAAGCATCGACAGCAGTAATTTCGTGATTATGAATTCTCTTTTGTTAATGCTCTTTTGGCTTTTAAGAACACATTCTCATCACGTATCTCGTGCTTCGCACTCGAATCTGTCCGCCAAATTGTATGTCATTTCCATAGATGTATATTATTACAATGCATAACATAAATTGGTATTAAAACATACGTAGTTCAATTGTCTCATTTAAAGCGTCATGAGGATAAATTGTTCGACTCTTTGAATACTATGAATATCTGTACAGCGAATTTTTAAATTTTGAAAAAAGTGGTCTCAAAAATGTTTGAAACGTGCTAACTTTTTGAATTTTCATCCAAAATGGCTGGCTAACAAACTTGACCTTTAGTTTAGGACACTTAAAGTGTATACCGAAGGGCAATCTAATAGATTATTTTTTTCCAAATTTATCGTGGAAAGAAACAGACATACAGACAGACACAATTTAAAAACCTGTTTTTCGGATTCAGGGGTTCTCAAAACGTGGACATTAGAAAAAAAACTGGGGGCGGTCAAATTTTACACAAATCTAATACCTTCTCTGATGAGAATGTAAAAATACATGTTTACGAATTATTGTTACTTTTTGGCAATTTCCGTCGTCTTCTTCTCACAAATAATTACTGATTTAAAATTTTAATATTTATCATGACTTTTCAAATAATTTTCAATAAATAACTGTTCAAAGAATTGAAAATTGTTTTAAAAATCATGGTGAATATTCAAATTGTCTATGAGTAATTACTGTACGAAAAAACGACGCGAATTGCTAAAAAGTAACAATAATATGTAAAAATTTATTTTTTTTATATTTTTGGGTCATATTCCGGGTTAGTTGGAAAAAGAACTTATCAGTATGGTTTTATTTTGTAGACACTTCTCTTTAATCCTTTAAAAGTTTTCGAAAATTCAAAATTTCCCCATGTTAATTAAACGGGATTTTGAAGTGCCCGGTGGTACGTGTTAATGCTCAAATGCCTAAAAAAGATTACGGATCTTCTTTCTCTGGATGTTGAAACTTTTGGAAAAGTGCCTTACCTTCTAGAGTGAAAGAAAATTTTGCAATGCAATCTTGGACCACCCTAGTATACGCACGAGTGAATCTGTCCATTATTATTCTTATTTATTACTTAACGTAGTGACTACACCTGTTATATTTAGTATTTATTGTTTTTAAATGAAATTTACAAACAAATATTTTTACACTTTCATATTTTTTTATCGCGACCATATTGCGTACGAAACTTTGTTGTTTTTCTGAAGAAGAAAAAAGGTTTTTTCTTTTTTGATTTTGCTGACCTTTCCATCCGACGACTGTTTTATACATTAATCAAAGGTCGAATTTGAAGAAGGAGATGCACCTTAAAGTACTGTAAAACCCAGGCTTTCCTGAAGAAGATGTGTTTTTTACACCCGGGCATTGGTTCAATCTCGAGTCATTGAACACCCACTCCAATGACGCCAAAGTACTGTAAAAAACGGAATTCCCGAATGAAAATGTGTTTTTTACATCTTGGGCATTAGTTTAATCTCGTGCACTCAAGGAAACCACTCCAAGCACCCTAAAATATTTGTATTTATTGACCAAAAGTCCCGAGGGCTAAATAGTCCTCTTTAGTAACAAGATAATACCAGGTCATTACAAATTTGCGCAAGTACTGATCAGTAGAATACTTTACTCATTTTACAATTGAATATATAAACTAAATAAACTTAATAAATAAATTGGTTAGACCTAACCTAAGCATACCTATCAAATTAGGTGTGAAATTAATACATAATGATTTTCACGGACTGAATAATTATTAGCTCTTATGCATTTTAGGACAGAAATAAAGAGGGGAAACTGTGTATGAAAATAAAAATTCACAAAATTCAATAAAAAGCACCCTAAAATATTTGTATTTATTGACCAAAAGTCCCGAGGGCTAAATAGTCCTCTTTAGTAACAAGATAATACCAGGTCATTACAAATTTGCGCAAGTACTGATCAGTAGAATACTTTACTCATTTTACAATTGAATATATAAACTAAATAAACTTAATAAATAAATTGGTTAGACCTAACCTAAGCATACCTATCAAATTAGGTGTGAAATTAATACATAATGATTTTCACGGACTGAATAATTATTAGCTCTTATGCATTTTAGGACAGAAATAAAGAGGGGAAACTGTGTATGAAAATAAAAATTCACAAAATTCAATAAAAACAAAAGGAAATTCGAAGATGAAATGTTGGAAGATTAAATATGAAAGTTTTGCCAGTGAGTAATTTCAAGCGTTGGGTTCGGAGTATATTGTATAAATATTTGAAAAAGAGATTTTTTAAATGATATAGGGAAGGTGCATCTCAAATATCGTATGGTATTTTATTTCAGAACCGGGCAACTCTTAACATAAATAACCTTTAAAACTAACATGTTCTATGTAAAAGAATCTTAAAAGTATTTGATGCATTTTACGAAGCTTAAACTCTGCTGGGAGGTCACTATCTGCAAATTGGAAGAGATTAAATAAATACTCTGCAACTTTGTTCTGAAAAATTGTGCATTGCAAATTACCCATAAAGAATTGTCTTCTCTTGGCAACACTGAGCAGACCAGCCTTCAGTCGGTATGGAGTTATGTGTTCGTATTTAAGCAAATTGTAAAAAAAAATGGACACAGGTAATTAAAGGTAGGTAAGGGTCCTTATTCCTACATAGTTGTTGTAGAATTCTGTATTTTTTGCTCGAGATGCTCTTCAGCTGTTCCTTCCAGGACAAGGTATAGTTATGGAAACATTCCATATCTCTAACCACTTCACGTAAAGAGATAGTGAGATTCTCAATAAAGGGTATATTTGGAGTCAACTGGGACTCTGAAACAGCTATTATATCGTAGGAGAAACATTTGACAGAAAAACAATTCAAAAATAAGAAACTCACGAAGCACGCGTAAAAAATTACTATGACAATGAATCGTAATCAACACACACCAAACTAAGTGATTACTGCTAAAATTAGAAAGTCTGTTATAAAAACAAGTAAATAAGGTACTAAAAGGATAATTAACAATGTCAAGAACAGTTTTGTAGATCTCTAGATGAATTCTGAACAAAAATGGAGATGATTTAGTGAATCGATATTCGGATATCCGGAGAGCTGAAAATATTGGGATTGCGTTAGAACAATTAAGGTATTTGATGTACCCACATAAGCAAATATTCTAGAAATATAATATCATAACATCATAATAATATCACACCATTGTTTGTGTAACTCTTCCATAGATCGCCAAATTACTATTGGTATCGTTCTACGTGTTGTGGCAGTGACAGTTGAATCCTAAGCGTTCCATCATCCTTTCGGTAAAAGACCTTTCCTCCTGCAATCCAAAGATATTTAATCTTCTTTTGTATCTTTAAACCCAATGCAGAAGCGTAGATCCTTCTATTAAAGGGCGTCAAAGCCTCATGAATGAAAGTGAGAATTTTATCATTATCTGACCAGTCTATATTATTAGTAGAGAAGTCACGTACTTTTTTCCTCAGCTGGATTATCGTATCCATCATGAACATGTGTTTTTGACACATGGCGTAATGACTGGATTTTGCCTCCTCATGGTGCCCACTCCAGGAACTCCAATGTACTGTAAAAACCAGACTTCCCTGAAGAAGATTTCTTTCTTACACCTGGCGCATCAACTAGATTCAACGTCCTCTAGCAATTCTAAAGTATTGTCAAAACCAGACTTTCCCGAAGAATATGTGTTTTTTACACCAGGGAAATTGGTACACATCTCGTGTCCTTAAGGAATCAGCAGTTGGTGCAAGTTTTTAACGACATTTTATTTTATATTTTATAATTTTATTTTTATAATTATGCGACCCATGGGTCAACAAAAAGATGTTGTTCGCATACCTGATGCAAGGGTGTGACGTCCGGAATGTGATTTCAGATAGCGCAGCTTATCACCGGAAGACAAAATGAGTCCAAAATTAGTTTTTCGAGATGTTTCCAAAATTGTCGTATGAAATTTGCGGAAATTCTAGCTACTATATTTGTAATCAGCGGTAAACTATGCGCTTTTCGGAAGTTTAGCCAAAATCCTTTCAAAATTCCATGAAGTCCCAAGAAATCTAATGATATTTCCCGAAAATCTGGAAAATGTACTTAAATGGTATGAGAGGGTTTAAAAACCCTTAAAATGATGAAATCTTCGAAAATTCTATTGAATCCCTCAAAATCCCTTAGAACTGAAAAAAATATCCTAAAACCTTATAGGTTCTATAAAATCCTTGCAAAACGTTTGAAATTCTATGAAATTATTTTAAAAAGCATAAAGTTTTTCTGAATTTCTCTGGATCATTAAAATATGTGGAAATCCTTTCAAAGTTTAATCTTTAAAAAATTCCTCGGTATCCTTGAAAATACCCTATAATATTTAAATTCCTTTGAAATCTTTTTAAAATAACTTTTAATTTTTTGAAGCATTAAAAAGTTCCTATTAATCTTTTTAAAATACCTTGCAATTTTGTAAGGCCTTGAAAATTCCTGGCAATATTATAAAATACCCTGAAATCTTTGAAATCCTTGGACATCCTTTAAAATCTTTTCAAATTATTGAAATCTATTGAAACTATTTAAAAATCTGATCAAACTCTTAAAGTCCTCTGACATCCCTCAGTTCTAGTTACCCTTTAAAATATCTTGAAAGATTTAAAGTCTTATAAAACCCCTTAAAAAGACTTTTAAAAAAATTTTAATCTTGAAAATCCTCTAATATCCCTTGTAATCTTATTTAATGTCCTGAAATCGAATAAATCCTACACAATCCTTTCTAATCTTCCGAAATTTTAAAACCGCATAATAAGCGAAATATTTGAAATCATTTTCCAATCTTTTTTATATGTTTTGGAATTGGTTGAAAATAACTTAAATTCATCCCATAAAAACGCTTTAAAATCTTTGAAATTCTCCGAAGTTCTTTTAAATCATTCAAATTAGCTTAAAACTTGTTAAATTAAGCTAAATCTTTCGAGATCCTTATGAATTTTAGGAAATTCATGGCAATTCCATAAATTTAAGTTTATTTTCTGAAAACCCCTTGAAATCTTTGAAATAATATTAATTTTCCTAATTAATTATTGTTCAATTCCTTGAACTGCCGTAAACTCTTTAGAATCTTCTGAATATCTTAAAAGGTTGGAAAGCTGTAAACATTCCTTTTAAAATGAAATGATAATGATTAATTACCTAAAAAATCTAAAAGAATTTCAGAAAATCATCCTCTAATCTTCCCTTATGTAATGCTACTTAATTATTTTTGTATATATTTATGTACCCAGTGCTTCACCCGCATGCACGTAATGTAATATTAATTCGCAGTAGTTAATGAAGGCCCTTAGAATTGGAATGTCAATTACAAAATCGCGTTTTTTGTTTCGCATTCGGAGATAATGTCCATAATACGCGGAATACTCTTCTTCCGGAAGAACTGAATTACAATTGAAGTTCCTAACTTTTACAACCCCCTCTCCTCTGTCTCTCCCTCTTTCCACTCCTCTCCCTCTTTTCACTCCTCTCCCTCATAATACATCGCATGCACGCTCGTCAGTCTATCGTGCATGCAGTTGTCGTCATTTGTTGTCATTTACACCATGCACAGAGATTGGCGATGGCGTAGACGCGTGCCATAAATATAGTCATTAAGCCAACGGTCACGGACTTTATACCCCCCTGATACAAAACTTTGCTACAATCATTATAGACTCCATCGAGAAGCGCGATACTTTCTAAATTCCCTCGGATCCCTATGACTTTACACTTTGCAATCAGACACGCAGCCAGAGTCACTTTTACTGATTTTTCAGCCGGCATCGCGTCCGATGTTATATCATAAACCAGGTGAGCGCGGGAGATGGCGGTCAGTGTCGTCGAATCTTTTCTTCTTGTGCTCCTCATATTTTTCCTTCAGTACCGTAAGTAAACAATTACTTCTACCTCTTTTACGCGAATTTTGCTTTTTCATATTTGAATTTCCCGCGCGCGCGAAATTTTCAATTGCAATTTGACTTCGGTCCCAGGGGATGATTTAAGTGACAATGTAAAATCCTGGCTTTTCGAGGATTACAATCTTCAATCTTTGTTACAATGTTCGAGTTAAGTTTGAAGTGAAATTCAGATTTAGCGCCGGCGGGACATTTAAATTGTCAAAACTGTGATACCACTACTTAAATTAATTTAACCCCCCGCGATTTGAAGTACAAGTTTTAAGTAATTGTAAAAGGTTCTTGAAGTTTTGTAAAACTAATAAGAATAATTGCTTCCACACATTTTACATCAGTTTACATTTTTTACGTAGTTTACATTGATTCCAGAGAGAGTTTTAATTAATGATTTAGACTATTTTTGAGGACGTTGCATTCTTCAATCTTTATTATTCGTTTTTCGAGAAGGGCACATAAAATTTTGTCACACTGTAAAAATATAATATTTTTTTAAGTGCGATAAATGAACAAATAACACTTTTAATTTATTCATGAAACTCTTCACTGAAAAAATAACTGTTCAAATGAATTTTTTTCACTTTCGATACACTGAATACTTTCTTCAGGAAACTTTTTAGCAGGTAACGGAAATTAACATTTGTTTCTCATTCTCGCGGTCACTTTCGATGCGTCGGACGTACGAGTTCGACTTCAGCACTTGGCCCCTATCTGGCGTAAAGTTAAGTTGCTGTTTAATGTAGAGAGTAGGCCTTTCTCACACGCTTCTCCTTAGAAGTCTAAATTACGAAAGTAGGCGATATGTGTGACTATCCGAGTTGAAAAGACGTCAATCTTCGAGAAAGGGAAAGGCGGGGATTTTCCTAGCAAAGTTTCAAGACCGCAACTTCACTATTTATTCACTTGTAAAATATAAAAATTATTTGCTATTTATAGAATCCAGGGGTGTAACTAACTTTTAAAGAAAAAAACTAAATTTCAGAATCAATCATACAAAAAAGTAAATTTTTGAATTAGAAACACATAATTAAAAAAATTGCAAAGCAACTAGTGTAACAAATAATATTTTTTAATTACAGTTGTCAGAGTGAAAATTCCAAATTGAAGTATCAAGAGTAAAGCATAAAAGTGAAGCTATCAAAATAGAAAAATTGCAAAGTTTAAACTTTTAAATAGAGAAATATACTCAACCTAATAAAAAAAATTAATGTTAAAAATATTATAAAAATATGACTCCAAGTTGGATATTATTAAGTTTAAAACATAAAAAAAAATATAAACGAAAAGTTTTTCGAAATCCTTGTAATCTTTTTCTAAGATGATGTTCTACTGTCATTTTTTGCAATGCTTGTAGTATTTTGAAATTCTATGTAATCGTTGTGTAATCTAATTATAATTTCTGTAATCTTTTATAATCATATGAAATCTTTTGTATATTATTAGCTATTCTTAATCCCTGTGATTTTTAACGTAATCTTTGTAATCTTCATGTAATCTATTAATCCTGTCATTTAGTGGTCAAAATAATATCCTGGATCAAGTTTAAAAAAATTGAAATTGTGGTTTCAAAATTTCAATTAAAGTACTTTCTTAAATGATACTATTTTCTGTCTAAAATATTTTTTCTAAATAACTAATATTTACATTGAATGAATGTAAAAATATATAAACACATTGAAGTATGTATTTAAACATGATTACTAAATTAAATATATTTATGTTGTACAATTTTTTTCCAAATCTATTGCTAAATCACTTACGAATAGAATTGCAAACTCAAACTATGCGACTCCATATTGTGTTTAGAAATATTATCGCTATAATAAATTTCTAAAATTTTTAACCATCTTTCAGAGGATAGGCATATTGAATAATAAATCATTTATTTATCATGATTAAAAATAATATATTATTTATAATTGACATATTTTTTATAAACCCATATCATGTTTAATTGGAATTCTCTTAAATATTAAAAAGTGCATAATTGAATAACAATGTAATCAACCTTTAGACATGTTTTTTTTTAATCTTACTCATCATCGATTTCGAAACCAACGCATCAAAAATAAAGAATAAAGATAAAAGCATACCAGATACTTAAATGTCAGTGAAAGAAACTAACTCGTTAAAAAAACGAGAGTTCCTGAAAATGTTACCAATCGACCCAATTTTTTTGAGAACCTCGTTACAATTTAATATTTGTAACTATTAATGTAGGGTGTCAGTGTAAGAAAGACGAAAGGGTGTAATGACAAATCTATACATATTTTATTACTTTCTCGTAATTCTTGAATTTTGAAAATACCTAATTAAATTTCTCACTTTTAATTTTTTCTATCTTAAAGCACTCCTTCAATGCCTTTATTTCGAATCTATAAAACTTTTATTGTCCTACAAAAAATAGATTTCTATTATACAATTATTAATTTATATTAATTATACTATTTTGAATCACTTCGAGTTAGAAAGTTGTCAATTTAGAAATTCTCATGTTACTTAGTTTTCAGATTTGAGTGTTAACTAATAAAATCAATTTTGATGGACGGAAAAATTCCATTTCTTCCACTGTGAAAGTGTAGATCCAACAAAAATTTTAATTTAGTTTAAATTTTAAATGTTGCTCGTTTGATTTCTAAAATAACACAAATTATTCATTAAATGGTTTATCAATAAAACTTTGAATTTTAAGTATTAAATTTTTAAAGCTGTCAATTCAAAAACGTTAAATTACAAACTCATCAATCTAAAAATTGCGCAAATAGTAAGCCTTCATTTATGTATAATATTAATTATTAATATTTATGAATGATTTATTCTTGATTAATTCGAATTAAACAACCTAAATGCATACTAAATTTATATTTTGACAAAAAATGGGATGAAGGAAGCAACTGACCTTTACCTCCTTTTTCTCGACCTTCGTAACGCTCTAGTTACCTTCACAATTGTTAAGTAATGATATCGTTACACTCAAGCGCAAATGATAGGTAACCATTCGATAAAAGTGGAAACATAAGTGAATGCATATGTAATCAATCAGTCATTTATGCATATTGAATTGCAAAAAAATAAGTAGCACAATCTTCTTTCCGTTTTTTAACGAGTTTTTTGCAATAATTATTTTTTATGTTATCAGGTGATGTGACAGCACAAAATAAAACCGTAAAGGACCTTTTCAACAGTACTTCTTGCGCAAAACCACCGTACAAGTGTCCTCATTCACAAATTGAATTTTATTTGTACACAAGGTGAGTAAAAACAATTTTTAAGAATAATTCTCTCAAAATTAAAAAATTGGAATTCAAAAATATTACCCTTTTTATTTTAAACCCTGATTGGCTTTTTATTACTTGAAGTTGTTTTATGTCTTAAATTTGAAATTTTGAAAGATACATTTACAAATATTTCCTTTCATTAAGATAAGTAATAGATAACCTTATGCGATTTGAGAAACATCTGTGCTTTTTAATACTCAACAGTTAATTATAATTTTCAAATTATCTAGTAAATTATTGGAAATATTATACATGCTTTATTTTGTCGCTTTTCGCTGTAAATTAGTATTTTCAAAAAAGAATTTTAATTTGAAATTATAAAATTTCTAAAACTTGTATGTTGTGTTAGTTTTTTCATCGGAAATTAACATTTTAAAACAAAAATCATCAACATTCTTAGTTTTCAACAATTTTAGGTTATCTTAGCAATTTAAACAATAAATGAGTATTTTGATTTTAAATTGAAGTGTGCTCTACAACAGTATTTCAAAGATTTAAAAATATTGAACTATTCAGGTTTTTCGGTTTTATTAGCGTTTTTACGCACTGACAATTTATATTGAAACTTAGTGTTTTTAAACAAAAATCATTATAATTTGAACACGATTTAGAATTTATAACAGTTTTTTATTATGTTAGTGTCTTCCGTCGCAAACATTCATTTTTTACATTAGATTTAGACAAAGATTCAAAACTATTTAACAATTTTTGGTTATGTCATAGTTTTACACCAGAAGACGCCATTTTTAGTATAGAAAAGTTTTTTAAAAATGTGTACAATGTGGAATAAGCTACCCCTTTTCAATGTATATTTCAAAAAAAAGGTTTTTAATTTCTGAACACTTGAGGGTTAAATTAACGTTTCTCACATTATATTTGTTATTTTAAACAAAAATCATTAGATTTGCAAGAAGATTACCAATTACAAACAAAAATATGTTACGTTACCTTTCTTTTAACGATTAGTATAGTTCTAATATAAAATTATGCAATGACAAAGAATATTTGAAAATTTACAACAAATTTAGGTTATGTTGATATGTTTAACCTGAAGTCGGCATTTTCAATGCAAAATAATTAGAATGATATTCAATGATTTTCGTTTAAAATAATGAAATTTACAAGCTTGAACAATTTTGGATCATGTGATTGTTTTTTGTTGAAAATTTACATTTTTATATAACAATCATTAGATTTCAATGAAGAAGATTCATAATTTTTAACAATTTTGAGTTACGTTAGCGTTTTAAAACTTTAAAAAATTAGATTTCAAAAAAGATTTACAACTTTTCCACAATTTTAGACTATATTGGCGTAATACATCAGAAATCGGTATTTATAGAAAAAATCCTTATATTTCAAAAGTCGATTGAATTTTGTGCACAATCATAGGTTAGGCCAGCGGTTTGCAATAAAGATTTCAAAAAATTCTAATTGTGGGATAATTTAGGGATATGTTTTAATGTTTTTCACATGAAATCGGTTATTTTAAGTAAAAATCATAAATTTTTAAAGAAGGTTTGCCATTTGTTACAATTGATTCTTACATTATTTTAGTATTATCTGTCAGTAATTATTAGTACTAAAATAAAATTAGATTAAATTTTTTTTAATTTAAAATTAGATCAGTATTTTTAACGAAAAATCGTTTCAATTAAACCTAATAATTTTTGTTTGAAATAATAAAATTGACAACCTTAAACAATATTTTGGATTAATTTATTGTTTTTCATCAGAAAAAAACTGAATTGCAACCATTAAAAATAAAAATAAATGCAACTGGAAGATCATTGTAAATTTAATTTTTAACTGTTTTAAATTTAACATTGAATTTTCTTGAATCTTCAACTGTTTGAAATTTAAACGTGAAATATTAAATGGTTCAAAAATGATGAAAATTTAAAACTCTGTTTTTAACTATTGAAAACTCAAGAAAAAAGCAAATTTTGTATCAAAAAGAATTCCAGAATAATTGTTTGTTATTACATATTATTATTTTGAATGAAATAATTAAATATCTATATCAAAGAATAAAATTAATATTTAAAGTTTTTAAAAATTATTGTCTGAATTTAAAATAGCAAGAATTTAAAAATATATATGTTTCTGGATTAAACTTCTTTTTGGAAATTCTGCTCAGTATTTTCAGAAAACTTAAAAAAAACGTTCTCAAAAATCGAGTTATTAACTTAAAGATTTTTTCAACTTCCAGATAAATCATTGCTGAGTTTAATCCAGCAAAAAATTTTTTCTTGCGAAGGGCACGTGTTTTTTAATTTATTTATCATACAATCTGTCTACACTTATTGTTATTTTAAATTCTAACAATAATTTTTAAAAACTTCAAGTATTTAAAAAAATTGCTTTGATGACAATATTTGATTATTTTATTTTCAATAAATTAATAATATTTATTAAGAAATATTTAAATCCGAATATTCTAAATTGTCGGGAATTTTCGAATTCGGGATTTTCATATTTCAGCAATTTTATAATTTCTCGGTATTCTATAGTCATGCCATAATTTTATATTACAACTTAATAAATAAATATTTCAATCCAGAAAAAATGGAAAACGCCGATTTTTTCTAAAATAATATAATAATAATATTTTTTAAATATTACGTCATTTTAGCGTTGCTCATGTAAAATTATTATATTTTCTAACAAAGGCATGGCGTGAAATAAAAAAATAATAATCGCACGAATAGCGCGTGTGTATTTTTCCTAGTTGAGTTAAATAAATTTATGTTTACAACAGTCGAATTAAATAGTTTATTAATGTCTTTGACATGTAAATATGATTTAAATGTTATAGATTAGATTTCATAATTTTCAAATTCAAAAATGATTTAAAACAAGCATTGTAAATTTATGAAAAAAGAAATCATATTGTAATTAGTGCCGAGATAAAGAAGAGACTGAAATAATTTAATATAAGTCTGAATCAAGAGTGAAAGTCGTCTTTAATGCGTGGCATTTATAAATAGAAATTATTCAAGATGCAATTCCTAGGGAGAGATAAAGAGTTTCTTCATTTCGTTTTACCGAAAACAAAAATATAATCCGGACAATTCTAGATATATTTTGAGTCACACAACTCGATTTCAAGATCACGACCAGTTAGTTCATCGTGGACCGAAAGTGACCTCGATTTAACGCACCTTTCACTGATATCTAACAAGTAGATATATGCAAGTCCTTCTTGCATACAACCTACCTACTTACCTGACATCAGCCTCTAACGCCAATGCCGGTTAAACTACTGAAAAAGCCCCTTTTGCAAAAAAAGTTTCTGAAAATAAAGTTTTAAAAAACAAGAAATTCCAGGATTTATCTATAAAAATAAAGTTAATCAATTTAAAAATAAGAAAGATCATATTGAGAGGTATAATGTAAACAATTATTAGGGGAGAGTGGTCCTAAGTCGGCACGGTTGATTAAGCCGGCATCCTCGCGTTTCTCAGAGATGGCGCGCGTGTGGACTTAACCATTCTGTCGTATGATAGGTTGGTACAAATGGGCGCAATTTATATTGGCAATTGTCACTTTAGTTTTCGCTTGAAAGCGTAAGCGGTATATAAATTTTTCGTCCAAACGGAATTTGGTTGGTTTCTGTGTTCTGTGTGCTTTCACCTGATAAAGTCGATTTTTCATTCGGATTTGTTTCGTGTGCATTGTAGAATGAAGTGACTAAACATTCGTAGCGGTCCTAAGTCGGCACTTTTTTAATTTTTTTTATTTGTGTGTTATTTTATTTTGTTGTGTTTTAACTCAATGTCACTTGTCTCTTGTTATATTTTTAAAGGTTTGGTTGTGTTTTTAGTGCATGCTGCTTGTCCCTGGTAGGTGTCCTTGTATTGCATGTGTTTTCTCGTTAAATTTTTGCAGATGGTATTATATTGTAGTCATGGAATGCAATTCCGAACTCAATTAACCAAATCTAGCATTTTGAGAAATTGCAGATATCGACTTATTCACCTGGCGCTGCATTGCGACCTCAAAAAGCACTCTACGCTGCTCCGAACGTCATAGAATTGTAGATAAAGGATCGTGTTACCTGACCAAAGACATTAAAGCGCCATTAAACTCTGTTTACCCTCTTAATCGACAAAAAATCTTACTGTGCCAACTTAGGACAAGTCAAGCGTGAAGCCGGCCGAAGATCAGGCTGTCAAGAATCGGTAGCTGGGTGTGCTATAAATGTAATGAATCTTAGTCTATTTTCTGGGAGAGAAATTTCTTGAGAATTTTACATGTTCAAATTCTTGAAAAGAAAATTTTTAATCGTTAAAATAATTTAAAAAATAGATAATATCATATTTTAATTGACGGCCGGGATGCAAGAACCGGGCGAGCGCTCAAACCGGGTAAAGCGATTGTCCAAGTCAAGAAAGTGGGGATGGGAAATTATTTTTCGAAAATACTTGTTCAAAAAATTTGACAATATCTTTTTCTTGTCTTTTCTCTAGAACAGGTTTTTTTGGTTGCATGGCTTGTTTTGTTTTTTAAAAAATGTAATTGTTTCGCAGTTTTTCTTTATTGAGAAACCGTGTTTTTTTAGAATCAACTCACTACAATGTAGCCTAGTTGCGCATCAAAAGCAGTTCCATGACAAATACATCTTGTTTCTATGTGGCAATTTGCATCGTTTATGAAAAAATTGAAACAATTATATTTCCTGGAAAAAACTATATCAGCCTCACAAATTGTTTAAACTAAATTAAAATATTGGAAATAATAAAAAATGGAGTCACCACCTCTTTCATTTTTTACCAATACTTTTTTTAAGTTTCTGCTTCTGTATATCAGATTTATTAACCTAAACCTTTTTTGAGGACAAGAAAAATGTTTTTCTTGAAAATATAATTTTTTATTTCTTCTCGTAAACAATACAAGGTATCACAAAAGAGCAGCAAGTATTTTATGTAGGACTTTCCTGAGTGTATAAACTGTCGTCTTTATATTTATACACCAAACTCTCGCTTTCAGTCAATTGTCAGGGGTTGCTTTCAGATGGCCTTGGACTGATTTCGGGTGGATAGAAACGTAAACAGCGAGGGCCGCCTGACTCATTTCTAATTGAAATATATATCTATATATAATATATAATATCGCAACCGCTCTCGCCCTACGCCCCTGTGAAACTGCGTGAGCCAGCAGTTCTAGGAAGGCCGAGAACGGGGTGACGGAAAGCGAGAGTTTGGTGTATATTCAAACAAATCGCTGTTATTTTGTTCATTTTTATCCTTTTTTAATTCGTCTAACCAACTTCAAAAGAGGCCAGTAAAAATCACCAGAATTGCAAATAAATTTGGATATCTGAGTATCTGAGTATCTGGTATATTTCGAATTTCCTCATCATAAAAGATCACATTTTTTGTTCCTGTAATAACATAAAGTAAATTTAAATTAAAATTTTGTCTTTAAAGTCCAAAATTTATACTTTAAAAACCACTTTCTTTGAATTTTACAAACTTAAAGATAGAATCAACCAAGTTTGTACAAGCATCCAAAATCCAAGTTTTTATTTTTCGTTGTTTTTATCTTTTTGAATGTCCAAAATACCGATAAATATTCATAAGAATTCAAAAACAAGCTTCGTTTTTGAACGTCACTTTATTCAGAAAGCAAGTCATGTTATTTTTCTTTCAGAGTTTAAGACGGATTGAAATAAAGTAAGACCCTGAGAACAAAATAAGAAAGGAGATTTGTAGGTCCCATTTAATTCCTTTCCCTTTTATTTATTTGGGATTACTTAGTTTTCATGAGAAGTACTATTTATATGTGCTTGTCTGAATTTAGCAGTTTTTTTTCTTTTGTCTTATTAAAATTCAAATTTTTTTATTTTTTTTTAGCATAAAAAAATAATTATCTTTACTCAACCTAAGAAACTAGTTTAATATCAATTTTATATAAAATTACAAATTTTAATATTAAAAAAACGCCCAGTTTTATAAGCTACTGACATATATACTTAAATAATGTAAAACTTAAATCACATACTGGGCAATTCTCAAAATGAAAACAATCTTGAACGAGTAAATTATCAATCACGTTATTATTAGTCATTTAATTCAATTAGGTACCAGTTAACTTCACTTAGTCAAGTGCTGAGGGGAAACAATTATTATATTATTAAATAGTTCTTAAAAAATAATAACTAATTTCCAAATACACTTATAGCAAAACAAAATTTATTTACGAAGATATTAACAAAATAAGAATTTATGTATAAAAAGCATCTGAATTACACAACTCTAACTTTAAGAAAAAGAGAAAAAATTTTAGTATTTAATTATTTATGAAATTGTAGGAGGAACTTCTTTATATTTATTTTGAGTTAAATCAAAATAAATATAAACAAGTTTCGGCTAAATTTTATATTTTTAAAATTTTTATTGAATTTGTCAATAGAAAATTTTGGTTTTTAAATATCGTATTTTTTTAATGTTCTGAATTATAAGAGACTCTTTTCTTATTTTTTATAATTCGTATTGAGTTTAAAGGAATAAAATTATCCTTTATAAATTATGCTTTTTATAAATTGAAAGAGACCAATTTGTTTGAAAATATTTTTATTGAGCGGACTAAGCCAAATTTGAAATTTATAACATCCAGATAAAAATTTAAATTTTTACATTTTTAATGTTGGTGCTGAATTGGAAGATGGACATGTTTTATTTTCAAGATTTTTATTAATGTTGGCATTTAACTTTAAATTTAGAATTAAAATTTTTTTAAATTTATAAATTAAAAACTGTTTCGGTTTCGATTGTAAATGTTTAAAATTCCAAAGAGTCCCACTTTGAATACCTTAATATTGTATCCGGACCCTCAATATGCTGTTCAGTTTTCATAACTTCGAATGAAATTATTTTTACTTCTAGGAGTTTTAACTCTTTAATTTTAATGACCGTGCAGAATTTTTACGAATCATTGCGTATTATTTATAAATCTTTTATTTTGAAATTTTCCTATCAAAATTGAACATTCAAAATTTTAAAATAAAATCAATTAAAATGAAATCTCAAAAAAAATCTTTAATCTTTACTTTCTTTTAAGTTAATCGTTAATATCATACAAAAGTAAACTTTATGTAATATTTTTACTACTAATTTGCATTATTTTGTGTTATTTTATTCTAGTCTGGTACGGACAAGTGTTTAAATCATCCAATTACTTCCTAGAAAGTATTATTATTATATTATTACTTATTATTATTATTATATACTTTGCTGTCGAAAGTGTAAAAAAAGTTATTTTGTCTTACTTTCATTTCATAATGTAATTAAAAAAATGATAAAATATTCTAATTTTCAAATAACAAGATTTTCAATCAGAGAAAGATAAAATACCAGTCTTAATCTTTCTGTAAACATAGGGTAAAGATTTTTAAATTTGACAGAAATGAATCATCATTTTTAAGATAAAAAATTCATTTAATTATAAAAATATTCATGAGAATTATATCAGATTTGTTATTCAGGACGATAGAGCCATTCTGGCCGAGTTGAATTCGTTTCAAGAAATCATTGAATTGTTAGCCTTCTTGCACATGTTCAGTTGTGTATTACACATGCGCAATGAGCGCATATATTAATTTAAGCATTTTTGTCTGATGGATAAGAAATAATTTTAAATTAAAGGAGCACACTGCCTTTTTACGATATAGGTGAATGAATGAATTTTTTTAAACATTGAAAACCTGGATATCCCCTTGATTTTCTCACGATAACCTTAAATTGGACACTTCTTCGCTCTTAAAACGGTAATGTATTTGAAATGCGAGGATTAATTTAAATCTTTTAGTATATTATGAAAGGAACATCTGTTTTAAAAAAATCTTGTTACCGAACAGTTTTTTATTTATCAAGATATAATTTTTATTTTGTTTATTATAGAATAAATAAAGATATCACAAGGAACTTTTTGTACACTGTACTAATTATTTTACAGATTGCAAAAAACAGACTTTAATATTGTGTGGATTGTTCTATAAGTTTAAAATTTCTTCTCGGCTAATATAGAATATTGAAGCATGTTTACATTTTTTGTGGTATTCGGCTTACAAATTATAAAAATTATTAGTTGAGAATTTTGATGTTAATTCAGTTTTTTTTTCATAATTAGAATACGTTATTGCCATACAATGAATTTTTAGATGGCTTCATCACTCGGTGTTTGAGTGTACATCACATTTTAAAAGGTTACCAAATATTAAAGATTTAGTTAAGAATTTCAAAAGATTTAAAAAATATTATATTTCAACAAGGGACATATACGCTGCGGTGCAATAGTTTTTGACCACCTCATTTTTTATGACTGAATAAATTTTCTTAATTTTAATTATACCAGAGCAAAAAAAATTAAAGGGTTGATTGCTCCCGAAATTTTGTATAATATAAGCCCAGGGTGAAGTTAATTTGTCTAGTTTTTAAGTATATATAGCAAAAATAGAGGAAATTTCAATGTTTCCTCAAATTTTCAATATTTTCCGAAATAATCGACATTTTTTAATGCTCTTGGGCTCATTTTGAAGCTATTTTTTAACCTTATCACAGCAGTTGATGAGTATAAATAGTAAAAAAAATGTTTTGAATAAAATTTGTACTATTATTTTTGGTAACTGAAACATTTTAGAAAGTATATGAAACATATAATCATACAGTTTCTATGTGATTTCTACAAAATATATATTTATTTAATTTTGATTCTGATTTGACCACAGATAAGATATTTTCAAATTTTGTCAAGTGTTTTGTTACGATTTGTACTCAAAAGTTGGTGTGATGCGGTAAAAAAATAGCCTCAAAATGAGCTCAAGAAGATTAAAATACGTTAAAAAATGGACGAATTGTCTCAACATTTCAAAGGTTTGAAGCGCTTTAAAACTCTTTTTGGAAGATTTCAAACGATTTCACAAAGTTTCTAGATATTTCAGTGATTTTAAACGAATAAAAAATATTGCAAATAAATTTTTAAAAGAATATAAAGAATTCTAAAGGATTTAAAAGATTTCAGTAATTTCCAAGACTTTACCCAAGATTTCCGTTGAGTAACAAAGATTTCAAAGATTTCAAAAGATTTCAAAGACTTTAAACGATTTCAAATTTTTTGGGAAGATTTCGAAAGATTTCACACAGTTTTGAAGTATTCTAATAATTAAACGATTACAAAAAATTTCAAAAGAATTTCCAAAAATTTCAAAAAATTGTTAAGAATTTTTAAAAATTTCAAGAATATCAAAGATTTCAAAAAGAAACATAAAAAGTGCACACCAGATTTTAAAGATTTCAAAAAATTACAAAGATATTTAACGATTTTGGATTTTTTAGAGGGCTTTATAAGACATCACAAACGTGTTAAATATTCCAATGATTTCGAACGAATACATAAGATTTCAGAAAGATATTTAAAATTGTTACAATATTTAACAAAGTTTTCAAATGTTTGAGTGATTTCAAACGATTTCCAAAGATTTTACAAATATTGAAAAGAATTCATAAGGATTTCAAATATTTCAGGACATTTCAATGATTTTAAATGGTTTTAAAAGATTTCCACAATTTCAAACAATAAAAAAGATTTCACAAACAAAGCTTAAAGAAAGATTTCTGAAATATTTTAAAGGTTTTACAATAGCTTTAAATAATTTCAAAAGATTTTTCAAGGATTTCACAGAAATCTTAAGCTTTTACTAAGGTTCGCAATGCTTAAAAAAGTTTCAGCGAATTCACAGAGATTCAAAAAGCGTTCACAAATACCACTTATGCTCGCAAAAAAATAAGAATTTGTCTATTTATGATTCGGCTTTCTTTCGTAATCGTGGGCCTATAAAAATGATATGTATAATTTTTTACATATATAAAAAACGTTTATTTCATTATTTAACGTGAAATAGAAGACCTGGAAAAACTTTATTTCTTCACTTAATAAACCTTGAAAAGGCCTTGAATTTTGTTTCAAAGGATCGCTAAACATCCTGATTATTCCCATACTAAATTTGTTTTAAATATTAAATTTTATTTATTAGAATATTGAACCGGCACTGTGCGTAGGTTAATATGTCTCGTCTTGTTGACCAGTATTACAACATTATATGGAATAACAATAAAAGCTTACTATGAATGAAAAGTCTGTATAGAGTCGACTTAGCGCCAGCGTAATCGCTCATTAAAACGCTATATGCACACAATTTACCGTAAATCACCAGTTGATTCTACAAGTCATTTCTATACTAAAATTAAATTTTTCCAAAAGAAAAGATAATTTCTTAAGTGAAGTGAAAGCAAAATTAACCGGAAATAATTTTTAAAATTAATGATAAATTCTACAAATACTAGAATTCAATAAGTTCAAGATCTAATTTTTTATGCTCATTGTCTACTGAAAAGAATATAAATAGGGATGAAAATTACAATTTTATCCTTCAGGAAAACTCAAAAAGACCCAGATCTTCTGGACGTTCGAAAATTTAACTCACTTCTGTACTCGCGCTTCAACAAATCACATCCTACGAAAATCATTATTCACGGATTCGGAGGAGGGAGAAATTTAGCACCGAGCACCGATCTTCGAAATGGTAATAATATTTTCATTAAAAAAAATTGTATAACAAAATTGACTCTAACAATTTTCTATTGATTTTTTATACTAATCCTGGTCTCTGATACTATTTTTTTAAATTTATTTTTTGATTTGTAATTATTTTTTAAAACATTGCGATTTCAGCGTTTTTCTCTCGGGGCGATTACAATATAATAATCGTCGATTACGGTTCTTTGGTACGGGAGCCCTGCCTTTCACAAATACGTTGGGGTCCAGATTTCTGTTCACGATGTATTGCTCAGTTGGTAAGGTACTTGAGAGATCATCCCCGTGGTACTCGGGTCGAGGACATTCACATGCTTGGGTACAGCGTGGGCGCTCATATCGCTGGACTAGTGGCAAATTACCTACCCGATGACAAACTGGGGAGAATAACCGGTAAGAACGACTTTTCCATATTAATAGAATATTTTACTGCGGAATTTAGAATGAACTGGGAATTCCATTTAAGTAACTCCCATTTAAGTGATTCCTACAATTTTTGCCCTCGGCATTTTGAAGGCGCAGGGAGCGCGGAACTGCGAGAGAGGTAGTGCTCAGAGGTGACAGACAGCAATGTAGCGTCAGAGTGGGCCCCTGTTAGAACGATCTGTATCAGGTTTAAAAAACATGTGTGTGAAGGAAATCCGCCCTACTGCTATTGAAATGTAACATAAATTGGTGTAGTGAATTAAATATACATTTTTATTAAATTTAATATGTAGTTCGGTATAACAGTGTGCGTGAAAACTCAAAGTGATTTAATTTCTTTAAATTTTAATCTTGGCAAACATTCGCAATTAAATTAATAATCTAGAATGCGTCGAGTGAATTGTTCTTCATAATGAAAGTGCAATGCACGGGTGGAACTTTTTTATAAATTCGCTCTAAATGGTAAAAATGTAATTCGAACACAGTTGATTGTAGGTTAACTATAAAATTTATTTGCTTAGTTTAATAGTAGTATCATGTTGCATTATTTAGAATCAAAAATTACTGCCAAGCTTACTTTTAATTTATGTAAAATGGAATAATCTGAGTTTTCTTATAAGGGAGGTGCTTGATGTATTAATTTTAATACATATGAGCATATTAAATTTTATATTTTTAACAGCCCAGTACCGTCAGCGCCTATTTTCCTCAGCTTTTAGCATGCGAACAAATCCAAAAGAAACGTTTCAGACGAAAGTTCGGGCGAGCAAATGTTGTGTTTGATTTTAGTCAAGGCCTTTTAGGACCATTCTCAAAAACGCATTTAAATGGGATCATCAGTGTATTCCTTAGTTTATATTTTAGTTTCAGGAAGTAGATCTTATTAAGAAGAACAGGGTGAGTACCTGCATGATGTTATTCTATCTGGTAGAACTCGAGATATCGGATTTTTAAGTTTGAAGCAATTCGTGTCAACAAAGCGCGCTTGCGAGTCACCTTACAATCGCACGAAATCAAGTATAATCTTTTGCTATCAAATGAAATGAATTAAAATCTTCTGAATTCACTTTAAATCAGCATAATTCGTCTGCAATCACTTGCAGTTACACGCAGTCACCTGCAGTTAAATTAAATAATCCTGCAATCAGTCTGCAGTCACACTGAAATCACGTTGCATTATACACAATTATTACATGAAATCAACTATAGTCTCCTTTTACCACTTTAAAATGCGTGGATTCACCGAAAAAAACATACAATCACTCGTTATCACATGAATGCACCTTGCAATCACACAGCAATCACCTGAAATTACTAGAAATTGAGCGTGCTATCAAGTGAAATCTGTTTCAATTACTAGAAACCGTTTCCAGTTACGTATAATTATTCGGGATTGGACACTCAATCACGCGAAGTTGAATGCCATCACATAAACGCATTTGAAATCCTGGAATGTCTTGGAATAACGTGAATTTATCTGCAATTATTTCCAATTAGTGAAAATTCACCACGAAACTGCATAAAATGCAATCATATAAATCATCTGCAAAATAAACTAACCTACCAGTTGTTTTTCCGGATTAGGCCGCTTATCAAAATTAAATTTTTCAACAAATTGAGGCGCCGGATGCAAAAAGGAGATATAGAATTATTTGGCTGGAGTGCGGAGGCCCTTAAGCCCTTGAAAATGAAGTCTTAAATTTTAATTTTCAAAATATATATCCTGAGTGAAAATTTAATTTCGCATCTGTTTTTTTCTCTGATCAAAATATTTTGATATTTTTCACTTCAACTCGCATCGAAATGGAAAGTTTGTGATATTTTGTAAGAAAACTTATCAGAAATATGAATTGTCACATTCTGCGACCGATGGCGTTAGCAAAACATCAAAATATTTATTTAAAAAATGGTTAATAATTTTTTTCGAAGACGGTGCATAATTCGTGCACGAACAACTTCTAGCGTTTCGGGAGTCGAACGAATTTTGAGCAAGCGAAAAGTGTCAGCCAGAAAGTTGTTCAGAAAGGTTCAAGGAAGTTTTCTGTAAAGTTTTAGATCAATTGGAATAGTAGTTCATAAACTGTTGATGGTTTAATTTGCCGGCGCGATGGATTTGCTTCCGCGCAAATTACTCCCTGGCCACTAAAACGGTACCTCAGCGTTAGGTGCAACTGTGACTCACATCCCGTCGAGATTTTGTAATTAAAATACGAGGAATATGGAAAATCATGGT